>JAYXIM010031129.1:0-49577 GCA_037575425.1 Anastrepha fraterculus | reverse complement strand
ATTGCTATACCAGGGGTGCCTTTTATATGTCGGGATTTGGCAACCCTGGTGTTGCAATCTGGCAACTGGCAGCTGTATCGCAAAGTTTGACATTTTTTGGCTTTTACGTACTCAGAACGTTTTGAAATACCAGCGCTATTTGTGTTGTTTACAGTAACTTAAAAGATTCATCTCGGTCCAAAAATGGAATTAAATTGTGAACATTTTCGTGCAATTATTTTTTACAACTTTCGAAGTGGATTAACTCAGCAACATTGCATGGATGAACTTAATTCATTTTTTGGCGATGAAGCCCCATCAAGGACCAGTGTTTATAGATGGTATGGTGAATTCAATCGTGGTCGTAGTTCACTCCGAATTTCGTGAAGGTCGTCCAAAATCAGTTGTTGTTCCGAAAACCATTGATGCTGTGCGCGAACTGATATTGCAAGTTCTTCATGTGACCTATCGTGAGATTGAGACAATCTTAGGTATTAGTGGGACCAGCATACATTCGATATTGCATAAACATTTGACTGTCAAAAAAATTTGTTCGCGTTGGATCCCACACAATTTGTCAATCGCTCAAAAAAAGGCTCGTGTCGACTGGTCGAAGGAAATGCTCAACAAATACGATCGCGGGGCTTCGAAATACGTCTATGACATCGTGACAGGTGATGAATCATGGATTTACGCGTATGAGCCCGAAAGTAAACAGCAGTCGACTGTATGGGTGTTTCAAGATGAGCCAAATCCAACAAAAGTTGTTCGCGCACGAAGCACTTCCAAGCAAATGGTCGCCTGTTTTTTTCGGAAAAACTGGACATGTCGCAACCGTACCACTAGAACAACGCAGAACAGTAAATTCTGAGTGATACACAACCATTTGTTTGCCAGTTGTCTTCCAAGAAATTAGGAAAACCAATCGCCAAAGACGGATCACTCTTCACCAGCACAATGCGAGCTCTCACACATCGGCTCAAACAACTGCATTTTTGAGCACCCAAACCATCGAATTAATGGGTCATCCGCCGTATAGTCCTGACTTGGCACCGAATGACTTCTTTTTATTCCCGTACGTAAAAAACAAACTGAGAGGTCAACGTTTACCAACCTGAAGAAGCGGTTGCGGCATTCAGAATGCATGTTTTGGAGGTACCTCATTCAGAGTGGCAAAAGTGCTTCGCCAATTGGTTCAAACGCATGCAAAAGTGTATAGATCTTCATGGAGAATATTTTGAAAAACAGTAAAGTGATTTTCGATGATGAAAATATGTTTTTGTTCTCTAATCCCGACATATAAAAGGCACCTCTCGTATTCAGCCTTTTCGTATTTTTTGGTGGTCGTGTAGATTGCCATTGTTGTCTTAGTTTTCGTTTTTCTCTGATTTTTTCCAAGATGTTGTGAGATAATTTATATTTGTTGTTACTCATTTTGATAATAGGTGTGGAGGTTGTTCTTGCATACACTATACTGTCACTGAAGTATGCGATCGCGGAGTATATTTCTTTTTCGCACTGTTTGCCATTATCAGCTGTCAAACCAAAGGTATCGATATCAATAGTTCGCGGTAAAAGTGGTTATGGCTGAAAATAATACAAATAAATTATTTGTCCAAATAAAAATATACAGTTCTAACAATACATGGGTAAATTGCGCGAACAACAAATATTTACATATTAACTGAAATGCATGAGAATCGTCAATTGGACTGATTACGAATTAATATTCTCATATTTTAGCTATGTCATCGTTTTTTTGTCCAGCACTCATGCACTTATTGTGGCCTACGCACAGATTGCCAGCAAAAAACTCGAATTGCAGCAAAGTGTTATATTCAATATAAAATACCTATATTCATTCACCATATTTTTAAATCTGGTGTTCAACATACATGGATTACCCACTGAGAGTGTCAGACCATATTTATAAAAGGAAGATGTACTGAATTACATCAGTGTTACGTAATTCCCTCTCTCAGCGTCAGCGTATGTGCCACCCACATAATTTGCGTGATAAAATGGTCTTACTTTGCAAAATGCGTGAAGTTGACAATATTTTATAAAGCCACCAAAAACAAATCAAAAAGGAAAATGAGAGGAAGAGCGTGGGAAGCGAAAGAAGTGTCATTTAAAACCATTGTTTCCTGTTTTAATTCTCACTTTACCGTCCTACGCTAGTGAACAACAGACAGCCGACAGATGCCTCATAGCCCTGCCATTCCCATGTTGTTTGTATGCGTATGTGTGTGTACACTTATACATAGCTTACTACGGGGTGCCAATAAATGCAACTTAAGCGTGACAAAGTAAGAAATAAAGACGAGGAAAAAATTCATTTAAAATCGAAATATAAGAAATAAAGTAAGAAAAGTTTAAAGCGAATTCACGCGCGCATAAATGTCCCGCACTGCAGTTTCAGAGCGCTCACCATCGAAATCAATGTTGTTATTATAATGTGGAGAGTACTAACGCTGCGTCTTAAGCAGATCATCTGTGCTGATCCTTAGAAAAAAGGCAATTCAAAACCTTAGACTATCAGGTAAGTAAGTAGCCGTGTTCCGATATTTCAAACAGATCTCTCCAACTGCAGTCTTTTTAAAAGTTGTAACACATTAGAGCGTGTCGTGAGCCATATTTTGGATGGAGATTATAGCAGCTTTCCCAGGTATGAAGCTTCCTTATCTAACCCGATGTTATCAAAAATAAACTTTATCTAGCTTTCGGACTTTTGTTGAGTTCCAGAAGAAGCTCAGAAACATTGTGAAAAGCGCTAGAACCACCTTGATAATCTTTTTCCCTTTGACTTGCGATAGTTGGTGGCCAAGTGAGATTTATCTTTTCTTCATATAACTTTTATGTTTCCCAGATAAATTCAGGGCGATTACCTCGGGCATATTTTGCGAGGTAGTACGCCATTTATAAGTCTTCCCCTATGACGCGATGATAGCACCTGATGCGTCGGCCCTTATAGTGATCGAGAGAAAGATTCTGTGGAGGATTCATGGACATTTCAAAGTTAGCGAAGGCGATGGAGCAATGAGCAATATGAGCTGTTTGCAGACATGGACATAGCAGAGCGAACTAAGATTCAGCGACTCCACTGGCTATGTAATGTCCTATGAATAGGCACCTTACGCTCGGCTCTGAAAATATATCATATCCAATATTTCTTATCAGATTACGGTTGCAAGAACCTCCACCTGAAATATGAGTGGCCATGTACCTATTGAACTCGGCTCGAGCTCGGATCCATCAAACTGGTATTATTACCTCTTAGTGGGCCTTTTTAGAAATGATTGCCTTATGAGGATTATTGAACAATCGGACCATTTGATAACGGCATTATTAAGGAACAGTTTGAGGATAAGTATCAGAAGTCCATAGCAGAGATTTTTCTCATTTAAAATGGAGAGGAAAATTATCTCTAATGTCGCCAGCAGGACCACTTGGACGACAAATTTCATCCCTGATGGTTCCATTGTAAAGATAAAAGGACAGAGAGCAAAGAAAGCATAAGGGAGAGGGAGTTACGTTTTAGAGTTATGGAGAAAACCGAACGATGCCTACGATTGAGCTAACCGCTCCATACTACACATACCAAATGTGTGATATCCACACCTCGTAACTATACAGGTGTAGCAAATGAGAGCCGACGAAATGGTTCAGTAACGACAACAATACCAAGTATCATGACGTAGATACCTAACGAACAACGTCCCAAAAGGACACTCTTAACTAGCCTTAGAAGTTTCCTCGATGCGTCTTCTATCTGGGATTTGTGCACTAACCTAGTGCTCGCTGAGTTAACGCAATGCCCACCTTTGCGGGACCAGACCACAGTCTTTTAAGGGGACCCCAATCGCAGAAAAATTATCTTGAGAGTCCACTAACTAGCCATCCCTTCATCCACTCAACAGTTTCCCGCATTGTAACTGTGACCCGGAATCCAAATGAGCCTAGTATCGAAGTATGCAGATGTGGTCGACAGAGAGAGTAAGACATCCCCGACTTATTTCGAAGGTCCTAATTGCCCCTTGGATGTCGGAGTAAATATTTCAAGCGAAAAATTGCGAAGGTTTGGAAGCATTACTCAGTGAATAAATTTTGGGAGTAGCACAAGCAGTAATTTCCTACTGCCTAAAAGCTTTGCGATTAATAATATCGAGGAAAGTAAACTGGATGTCTTATGAGCTGAAGCCACAAACAAAATTGTTTCTGTTACATCCCTCATTGCTAGAAATCATCACCGACTAACCTGACAAATCGATTCCTAGAGTGGTATACTATGCAGAAAATCGACAAAATTATGCATATATCCCTAAACTTTTATTAAATCGGTTAAAAACTATTTACAAAATTGCGGTTGGAAAATCCTATCACACACACCATAAACACCATATTTGATACATTGCTTTTTCAAGAATACGGTTCACTTCAACTGAAAGTACGAAAAATGTCTTGATCTCAAAAGATGTACCACTTTTTTGGCAAAGAGTCCGTAAGTTACCCGAGAAGAAGCAAAAGTTAAGGGCACCAAGGCACAATACTTCGAATAGCATACTGTTTGAAGTGTAACAGAAAATAAAAAAATCTTAAGTAATAATTCAAATTATAGTGCATAGACTTAATAATTTACATTATATTAAAATGGAATGGCCACGGTATAATCTACTCGAAAGGACCGCAAGATGAAAGGGATGTGCACTGCCCACATAAACTGCTTTTATTTCAACCTACGCTCCCTCTCTTTGATGCATAAATAAACAATTTACAACGAAACAATCACCATATGTAGCCAATACAATACGGTTCGGATGGTGTGATTATGATTGCAAAGGATATTTGCGGAGCTTACGCGCATACGCATACACCACCACATATACTCGTACTATACATTCAATTGCAGCTTATAACTATAATGGCTGCGCAACGCAACACGTAATTGAATATTCTCTTGATGCCGCGAATCTACTATATATACGTATGTATGTATAAAACCAAATTTAATGGAAACGACTACGCAATCAATGGGAAAATATCCACGTAGCGACGCGCAGAAAAGTCGGCAGCAGAGCAAAAATGTGGCACAGTCAGATGCTTGTTTAAGGATAAAAGTGTCATTGCAAGAGCGGATATATTTAAATGTGTATACGAGGTGTGTTCAAAAAGTAATGTGGTTTTTACATGACCTGCACATTTGTATGCTTGCAGTTTGCAATAAACGGCATATTTTGTTTGTTTTTACTGATACAAAGGTTAGTGTTAGGTCTAGAGTGCTTGGCAACTTCCTTCTGCTTCTTCGAAATATAATCGTTTTAGTCATTCTGCGATTCCGTTGTCCAACATTCGTGCTTTAGGAGGACGTCCAGGCGCACAGTGCGGCCGATTCCCGAAAAGCTGGCCAAAACTCAAAAAATTAAGTAATTGATTCAAAATTTCATACTCGGGGGTTGTCGGGGTCGCTGATTACGAATTTGATCTTAAAATTTTGAAAATCCACCCCCTTCCACCCCTATTGGCCACCCCCTCACGTGAAATAGCGTATATTCAAGAACATAATCAAGATGCACTTGTGCACAAAAAATAGCATAAAAGCCAAGGTAGCAAGTGGTAGCAGCTTAATCTTGTTTTATTCAGTAACCATTACTTTTTTGAGTAACCTTTAATAGGTTTCAAAGCAGCATATGACGGCGTTGTATTACTATACAGTTTGAAAACTCAAATTTTATAAAAAAAAATTGCAAAAAATGTATCTACGTATTGCTGCAGTTAAAAATTTTGTGTCGAGGTATTGATATGTACTAAAGATTTCTCGTATTTTACTAACCTTCCGAAAATGACTCCATTTGGTTTTGTTCAATTTACTCCATTACAAAATCTTTCAAATGTGTACAACTTTCACTATTCATCGACAGTGATACGATGCTCAAACGATAGGCCACGTTGCGACTGAAAATACAGAGGATACTTAGGGTACAGGACGTTGCTATGAACGGTTTTTACTACTCAAGGCATTACTGTAGCCAACCCAAAGACAAAAAAACTCTATCTAGAAACTTTTTTTTTCGACTTTTGGCCAGCTGTTTGGGAATCGGCCGCACTGTGAGGCGGCCTGTTTGCTTGCAACCTTCTACCCAGTGCAATCCTAGCCAACGGGTCAGCTCTTATCCCTTTAACATTTTTGTGCCGCCTTCTCCGGCCGCCTTGCACTTCACATATTTCTTTTATTTCTTCGTTTCTTATGTGATCGAATTTTTATACTAGTACATTTCGGTAGTAGTAAGAGCATGATGTGTAACTGTAGTGTATGCACGTGCCTCGACATAACTTTATAAACTCACGTTTTGCTCTTCATGCTCATGTGTCTCTTACAAAGCGTGTCCCTCATTGGCTAGATCCCTTTGTGATGTTTTGGTTAGGTTAGAATGGTTGCCCCGAGAATGGGCATACTTAGACGAAGAAATCAAATGCATTCTTTCTTTAACTATTTCAAGGGAAATAAGGTGAAGGAAATCGATAGGAAGAAAGGATAGAGAGGAGAGGGTGGGGGAGGAGGAGGGATTGAATACTTGTGAATTACGAACGATGACTAAGTTGCAGTTGTGTAAACCGCTTTATGCTGCTGGTGAAGTTCATCAGATTTGTAATATCAGCGGCGTAGCAAAGAAGTCAGAATCAAGATGCCTACATTTTAGACGCGCGAGAGCAGCTCAGCTATGGACAAAGTCCCGAGATAATTCAACCTCATCCTCCATACAGCTGACGCAAAAAGGGTTGCCCTCTCCTTTTTCTTTTCGGGAAAACTACCTCACAGGTCCCTTGTCTGGCCAACTCACAGTATCCCTCAATGTTGCTATGGCCAGGTACCCAAATGAGCCTTATCTTTGCCATTATCGGGTGGGTGCAAATGAGCGAGATATTAAAGAAATGGGCTTTGATGCGGATTATTGCAAGAAGCTCGTCCACCGGAGTGGACGACAGTACTTGGCAACGAAGTCTCTTTCCCACAACAAATCCAACACCGAATTTGCACTCCTTTACATGGCAGCTGTAGTAAACGTCTCAAGGTGACTTTTCTTGCCATGTCCCGTCCATCGAGTCTCTTGAATATGTCAGCCTTTACTCTCTCGAGGACATCAACCAGCCGGGCAGAGGCACCTTCCCCATTAAGAGACCGGACATTCCAAGTACATACCCTCAAATCGTAGTCCTTATTTCGTTTGCAGTGGTCGTCAGGTCTCGTCCGAGGCTTTTTTAATCTGTTCATTGGGGGGATTTTTAAGCAGCGCACAACCAGCTATCCTGGGATGCTTCGCCTTCTCACGTTAGCTCACTCCTGAACAGGTGTTCGGAAACTACCCAGAGGATAAGTGAGCTAATCCCGGACGTTGTGAGCTACTTGAACCATATGCAGAAGAATCGTCCTGGCCACTCCCAAGTGAATGGCGATCACTAACTTTCCGCACTTGCGTGGACTTCTACATATGGAACCATCCTCCAAACCATAGTTTCATCAAAAAAGGTTTTGATCCGTTCCCACATTTACGAGCCTTAATTATCTCACGTCAAAGACAGTCCAAGAATGAACTTTGCTGTTTGTTATTATGAAGTATATTGCCGAGCGGAAACCTCTGTAATTTGAAAAAGTATAGTTGAGCTGTTCTTTATGAGCCAATAATCTACTTATTATGCGTAGTTGATTTTACGAACAAGACAGTATTAATTGTTCACCTCTGTCGTTTAAAGTAAATATCTTCATTAGATCTGATTTCAATCCTGGTTGTTTTTATCCTTTCCACTGTACTAATATATTCAGATATAATTTACATACGTTCTGTTGCCTTTACCTTTTTTCTTTGTTTCAGAGAAGGTGCAGATGTCGATTTTATATCTGTCAAACTCAATGCATATTTATTGATCTTTGTTTCTAACGGATGCTATTCATAACGCATTCTTCTTCCAAAGTGGTTTTTTCCTTTTTCGTTCCGAGTCGTCATTGTGATTGCTAAAGTTATCCTAGGCATTATTATTATTCGTCATTCTTAGAGCAATGGTTTGCTCTCCAGCAGGCTGCAAGCCTCACCAGAAAGGATTTTTTCACCTTTCGCGTTCTCTTAAGGGGTTACAGGCTCCCCTAATTTTGTTCCATATTGAAAAATATTCATAAAAAACCCGAATTTTGTTGATGAAAAGTAACTCCGTAAGCTTGCCTCAACCACCGTACTCGTTTGGCTTGGCCCCTTGCAACTTTTTCGTGTTCCCAAAACAGAAAATACCTATGAAAAAGCGAAGATATGACTCAACTGCAGGTATAAAGTCCGCATAGTTGGAAGAGCTCAGGTCATAGCAAAGCGCTTTTTGTTCAGAGTTGTGGTAGAGAAAAGTGTTGGTGCAATTGTGTTATATTTGAAGAGGATCACTATGAAGTGGACAAAAGAGATTTTGATGAATAAATAAAGCTATTTCGAGAAAAATAAAAAGTCATCTTACTATTTGAACACACCTCATACGAACATATGTGCCCTATTGCCATTTTACCACCTTCAATTTACATTGTCATTTTTTTGCCCTCGATCAGCTATCATTTGTAAAACAATATACGATACATGTCAACAAATGCATTTGCGACACATACATATACACGTTTATATGAGCAAAAACATTTGTTAGTCCGGCTGCTGGCGTACCTCTGAATATATATTTTTTATTATTTTTTTATTATGTTTTCATAAATTTTATAAATCTTCGCTTTTTACTATATATAATCTATTTATTTCCTTTTCCCCACTGGTATGCTGATTTACATTTATGCTCTCCATTTAACGGAGGCCGAGCTGTTAATTTATATTTCAAGTGAAATTTGAGGATTATACTGGTTAAAAAAACTAAACTTAAATGATATTTCATACGAGTTATGTAACGAAAACGTTAATTCCTTTTATATGGATGCAGTTTTCCACACTTCTGAGATTTTATTTATTACTGCTGCTTTTTAAACTTATACTTCTCAAATCCGCAAGCTCTCCTGGAACTCGTGTGTTTGACCGAAGCTGTTCAACCTTCGTTTTACTAAAGGTCACATAATTTCTTTAGTACGACAAATTGAAGCAATAATGGATTTACCCCGAGTCTGAGATTATTAAATTTGAGGAATTGATTTCAAATGAGCTGCTAGGTGATATGAAGCCTCCTCAGGCACTACGCAAAACAAAGTCACTCGCTTCGAAAGATTTTAGACTCGATTTCATCAAGAGCTTGTGGTTAAAAAATTGTCGCAAACAACGAGAACAGTCCTGGCGTATCAAAAGACAGGCGAGATGATTTAGCTCAAATCGCCGATCGAATGTGGGAAGGTTTTGATAAGGTGTACATATATCTCCAGTGGGGAAGAAGCATCTCCGTTATAAAGATCACTGGAAGCAGTACAACAAAAATTGGGCAAATTATCTAGACGACTGAATATATATGCATACATAAATATAAACGGAATAAGCTTCATATAGAATCTAAGATTGAATCTATCTTTATAAATTACTAACAATGCTTAAAAACATTCAACTGTTTAAATAAATTTTTGTACAGGAACTATATTCTTCGGATTGAAGAGAATATTAAGTCTAATCCTAAGGCCTTTTGGCGATTTGTTAAATCTAAAAAGTCAAGCGCTGGAGTCCATTCTGCGGTTCGTTTGAATCACTAATCAGCTTCTACTCCTGTGTGCGTAGCCAATTTGCTTCCTTCTTCTCATGATAATCCACTTTAAGCTTTGAATTTTGGCTTTTTAAACCTTTTTTCTCTGGACATTGAGAATGGGATTTTGGATTTAAAACCTTCTTCGCAGACTGATAAGGATGGGCTGTCCTTAATTTTTCTTAAAAACTGTTCGGCTACTGTCATTTCTCTCAAACTAGTTTTTAATAAATCTTTATCTTCGGGAGTTTTTATCAGCGATTGGAAAATCACAACTATCACCCCTATTTTCAAAAGTGGCAAAAAGAATGATGTGCGGAACTATAGGCCGATCTCGAAGCTTTCTATTATTTCTAAACTAAGGAATTGTAAAAGAGAAAATGTATTTTGCAACTAAGAGCTTAATCTTGCCCAATCAACATGAATTTATCTCGGGTAGGTCTACAGTTTCAAACCTGGCTGCTTTTGGTGAATATTACTTTGGAACTTTTTCTGAAGGTTTTCACGTCGATTGTGTTTAAACGGACTTTTCTACAGCATTTGATAGAGTTTCTCATACAATTCTATTATTCTTTTGTATGCTGATGATGTGAAAATATTTTCTGCTATTAGAAAAAATAAGGATGTTCCTATGTTGCAAACGGAAATTAATGCGTTCGTTCGCTCTGGCATCTCTTTAAATATTAAGAAATGTTTTCATGTCACCTTCGCCAAAACTCAAAATGTTTTCCAGTCATCTTACAGCATTGATAATACTTTACTTCAATCTGTTCATGAATTCAAAGATCTGACTCACATTTTTCTTTCAGCAGTCACATTAACTTTATTGTGTCCTTCTTCTTAATTGGCGCGATAACCGCTTACGCGATTTTGGCCGAGATTAACAAAGCGCGCCAGTCGTTTCTTTCTCGTGCTAACCGGCGCCAATTGGACACACCAAGTGAAGCCAAGTCCTTCTCCACCTGATCTTTCCAACGCAGAGGAGGCCTTCCTCTTCCTCTGCTACCACCAGCTGGTACCGCATCGAATACTTTCAAAGCCGGAGCGTTTGTATCCATTCGGACGACATGACCCAGCCAACGAAGCCGCTGGATCTTTATTCGCTGCGCTATGTCTATGTCGTCGTAAAGCTCATACAGCTCATCGTTCCATCGTCTACGATATTCGCCGTTGCCAACGTGCAAAGGTCCAAAAATCTCACGCAGAATCTTTCTCTCGAACACTCCAAGCGGCGCTTCATCGGATGTTGTCATCGTCCAAGCTTCTGCGCCATACGTTAGGACGGGCATGATGAGAGTCTTGTAGAGTGTTAATTTTGTTCGTCGAGAGAGGACTTTACTGCTCAATTGCCTACTTAGTCCAAAGTAGCACTTGTTGGCAAGAGAGATTCTACGTTGGATTTCAAGGCTGACATTATTATCGGTGTTAATGCTGGTTCCTAAATACACGAAGTCTTTTACAACCTCAAAATTATAACTGTCAACAGTGACGTGGGTGCCGATACGCGAGTGCGCCGACTGTTTGTTTGAAGACAGGAGGTACCTACTTCGTTTTGTCCTCGTTCACCACCAAACCCATTCGCTTTGCCTCTTTATCCAGTTTGGAGAAGGCAGAACTAACAGCGCGGTTGTTAAGGCCGATGATGTCAATATCATCGGCATACGCCAGCAATTGTACGCTCTTATAAAAAATTGTGCCTGAGCGATTAAGTTCTGCGGCTCGTACGATGCTCTCCAACATCAAGTTAAAGAAGTCACACGACAGTGAGTCACCCTGTCTGAAACCTCGTTTGGTATCAAACGGCTCGGAGAGGTCCTTCCCAATTCTGACGGCGCTGCTGGTGTTGAGCAACGTCATCTTACATAGCCGTATTAGTTTTGCGGGGATACCAAATTCAGACATAGCGGCATACAGGTAACTCCTTTCCGTACTGTCGAATGCAGCTTTGAAGTCGACGAAAAGATGGTGTGTGTCGATTCTCCTTTCATGGGTCTTTTCCAAGATTTGGCGTATTGTGAATATTTGGTCGATGGTAGACTTTCCAGGTCTGAACCCACACTGATAAGGTCCAATCAGTTGGTTGACGGTGGGCTTCAGCCTTTCACACAATACGCTTGCTAGAACCTTATAGGCGATATTTAGAAGACTAATCCCGCGGTAATTGGCACAAATTGCAGGATAGCCCTTCTTGTGGATTGGGCAGAGCACACTTAAATTCCAATCGGCAGGCATGCTTTCATCCGACCATATTCTGCATAGGAGCTGATGCATGCACCTTACCAGCTCCTCGCCGCCATGTTTGAATAGCTCAGCCGGCAGTCCGTCGGCGCCCGCGGCTTTGTTGTTCTTTAACCGTGATATTGCTATTCTCACCTCGTCATGGTCGGGAAACGGAACGACAATTCCGTCGTCAACGATTGGGGTATCGGGATCTTCACATTCTCTATGACATGCGCAGCTGTCACCGTTTAACAGGTTCGAGAAGTGTTCCCTCCATAATTTAAGATTGCTCTGTACGTCAGTCACCAGATCGCCGTCTTTGTTCTTACAGGACAACGCCCCGGTCTTAAAACCTTCTGTAAGCCGCCGAACTTTCTGGTAAAATTTTCGGGCGTTGTTCCTATTGGCCAGCATCTCAAGCTCCTCGCACTCACGTGTTTCGGCCTCTCGTTTCTTCTGACGGATAATACGTCTCTCTTCCTTTTTCAGCTCTCTGTAGCGATCCCACATGGCTCGCGTTGCGCCCGATCGCAGCGTGGCTCTATAGGCGGCATCTTTTCTTTCGGCGGCAGCATGACATTCCTCGTCGTACCAATTGTTTTTTCGGGCTCGCCGGAATCCGATTTCTTCTTCGGCGGCGGTACGTAGGGAACGAGAAATGTTGCTCCATTGCTCGCGCATGCCGGTGTGTTGGGCAGTGCTCTCCGAGAGCAGGAGTGAGAGTCGAGTGGCGAATCTTCTGGCTGTCTGTTGTGATTGCAGCTTTTCGATGTCGAACATTCTTTGCGTAGGTAGATGTACGTTTTTTGCTGCACAGAGGCGTGTGCGCAGTTTGGCTGCAACAAGGTAATGATCCGAGTCGATGTTGGCTCCTCGGATCGTACGTACATCTAATACACTAGAAGCGTGTCTTCCATCTATCACAACATGATCGATCTGGTTTCGCGTTTTTCGATCAGGAGACAGCCAGGTAGCTTGGTGTATCTTTTTATGCTGGAATCTGGTGCTGCAGACTACCATGTTTCGGGCCCCGGCGAAGTCGATCAGCCTCCGTCCGTTACCGGATGTTTCGTTGTGTAGGCTGAATTTTCCGACTGTGGGACCAAAAATTCCCTCCTTGCCCACCCTGGCGTTGAAGTCGCCAAGCACGATTTTTATGTCGTGGCGGGGGCAGCGCTCATAGAAAGAATCCTTGGTCGCATCGTCCTTCTCTTCCGTCGGGGCGTGGGCGCAAATTAGCGAGATGTTAAAAAAATCGCGCTTTGATGCGGATTGTTGCGAGACGCTCGTCCACCGGAGTGAACGACAGTACTTGGCGACGAAGTCTCTCTCCCACAACAAATCCGACACCGAATTTGCGCTCCTTTACATGGCAGCTGTAGTAGACGTCGCAAGGTCCTATGTTTTTCTTACCTTGCCCCGTCCATCGCATCTCTTGGATGGCAGTGATGTCAGCCTTTACTCTCACGAGGACATCAACCAGCCGGGCAGAGGCACCTTCCCCATTAAGGGACCGGACATTCCAGGTGCATGCCCTCAAATCGTATTCCTTATTTCGTTTGCAGGGGTCGTCATCAGTGTTGGAAGTTCTCATCCGAGGCTTTGTTGCTGTTTTCATTGGGGGGCTTTTTAAGTGGCGGGTCCCAAACCCAGCGCACTACCAGCTATGCTGGGATGCTTCGCCTTCTCACTTTAGCTCACTCCCGAACGGGTGTTCGGAAGCTAACCAGAGGATACGTGGGCTAGTCCCGGACGTTGTGAGCTGCTTGAACCATATGTAGAAGAATCGTCCTGGCCACTCCCAAGTGAATGGCGATCAGTAACTTTCCCCACTTGCGTGGATTTCTACACATGGAACCATCCTCCCTTTATTGTGTCCACTTCTTACTTAATCTTAGGTTTCATATGGCGAAATAGCTCGATGTTCTCGGACTCTTACACTCACAAATTACTTTTTACTTCCTTTGTTCACTCTAGATTAGAATATGCAACATTCTAAGAATGAATTTTATAAATTTCTAAACTCTTTTTTCTAATTTATTTAATAATTATCTGCAGTAATTTAAGCCAATATTAGATCTTAATGGTTTGTAAAAAGAATAATTACCTTTTAGAGTTGAAATAAACGAAAGCGAAATATAATAATTTTTATTGTTAATCCAATATTGTTATAAAACAGGATAAAAATATGTAACAATAACAACAAAAGGCTTATAGCTATACAAAAGTGATAATTACATCAACTGTTATTTGTCAAATGGCCAAATCTTATTAGTTCATTGTTCATTCTATAAGCTTAACAACAAATCATTAATTATAAGCAATACGAACAACATATGTAATCAATTAACCATTCTACTGCTTTATTGTTGTATAACTTCATGCCACTGTTGTATAACTACAAAGCCGTAACAGCGCATAGCGTTGCATAATTTAATTACAGTAAGCACCATAAATAAATCATAAATGCATCAATACGCAGTTTTTTTAAATAAATATAATTTTCATTTGAACACGTAAATTTAATAACGCCGACGGCAACAAAAAAGGTCAGCATGAAGTAGTTACGTAATAAAAATTGTATAGGTATACGCAAAACTCAGTGGCAGAAGCATACAATTTCACGAAGGATTTGTACTGGTTTAGATAACAAAAATAATAGATAAATAACTGATAAAATAAATAAAGTCAAGTGATCTCTATGCAATGGTATTTTCAACAAAACATTTCGATATTCGACATTTTTTTTTAATCGCTCATGTGCTTACATAAAGATTTTAGTTTCTTATTTGTTTGATTTATTTGACTATAGACTGTTTCTCAAAAGCTTGAGATTTTAAAATGATAATGCAAAAGAAAAATATTGTTGGAATGAATTTTTTTCGGCTTAGTCTGGTAAATATGAGTAAGTTCATGGCATTTATTTTTTGAATATGACATCTAGCATATGTTCACTCCCGCTATGAGTTATATGGGCTATTCGATCAGTCCAATTTTTTGCTACTTTTTCCAATCAATTTTTGCACTAATTCTGAATAAGTCCAATAAGCAAAAAAGCAAAAAAGCGATGATCATTTGGCTTCAATTTTTGCACGAGCTGTATTTTTTAGTTACGTAAGCCAAAATCCTTTTGTAAATATTCGACGTAGTCAAAGGACAACTGCCCACAAATTGAGAACGACGATATTTTGGCGTCTTCTTCAGCCCTTCGCAGATTTATTTTTTTCAAAGGAAACTTCCACAGTTTTGAATAGTTATTCTGGCGTTAAACGATTCATGATGACTTTCCGAATCGTAGATTAGGTTAGGTTATGGTAGAAGTCGGTTTGTACGACCAATTCACTTAGACCTGTAACCCAAATAAGGCTGACCTTGAATATAACACTAATATTATTTAGGACTGCTCGGCATTCCAGTGCAACCTTTGATCTTAGAATAGCCACCATAATTGATTTAATGGCCGCCTGGCTATCCGAGAATATATTTATAGTACGTAGCTACTTTTTTTATAGCTAGAAATTCTGTCTGATAAACGCTGCAGTAGTCTGGTGGTCGAATGGATAGTTCAAGTCTTAATTCCTTCGAAAATATCCCATAGCCAACTTTCTAGCTTGGAACTATCTGTGAACTAGTGTTGAAGAATATAAAAGTAGAATAGTCTATTTATTTACTGTGACTATTCAGAGTGTGCAAAATAGAGGCGTGGCCACCGGTCTTTCCATAGCACCATACTTTTAAGTTTAAGCGCCAAGACGTGTTTCCCTATAAGATTTAGTGCAGGCAAGTTGATTGGCACTTTCAGCGCTTTGTTCGGGGTATTCCTTAAGTTCCTAAAGTTCCAAACCTTACTGAATAGAAATGTCAACACAGTTTGCCGTTCTAAGATGTCAAAACATGATTATCGATATCGAAAGTTCTCATGCAGCTAAAAAAAACTCTCGATAGAGCGGTTTTTTATAAATAGAAAATCGTCAATGTTTCGTCAAGTATCACAAGAACAGGACAGAAGGACATAGTTAAATCGATTCCTCTCTCATACGGTATTAATTCGATATAGATGATTTGGATTATATAAGCTTTCAAATCACAACAGTTATTTGATGTAAGAAATTAGAATTATTTTTTTTATAAATACTACAATAGAAAGCTCGGATATAAAAAGTAGACAGTTTTTTTAAATTTGGATTAAGTTACGAAGTTAGACTCAAGGGCGTACTGATAGACATCTTCCTATTAATCGGCGCGATAACCGCTTACGGGACTTCGGCCAAGTTTAATAAAGCGCGCCAGTCGTTTCTTTCAGCCTAAAAAGCTCCTGCGACTATTACACTTTCGACTCTGTTCACTTGAAAGTGAAAAAAGAAAGTGAAATGGAAGTGCCCTTTCTTGCAAATTTCATATTTTGGAACACTGCTGAGCTCCTATACCCTTACCAAAACCAAAAACCAATTGATCGGCCACACCGTTGAGCGATCTACAGCAAACTGATAAACATTTTCAGTTACGACCATTTTTATCAAAGACATTCGACTCACAAACCCTACAATAGTCTGATAGGCAAAACATTTTTTTTTTATTTCTAGCTGTTGTGAATAAATACCACACATCCCTTCAGCCACTCCATCTATGTAGCATAGACTTAATCGGACCATATTTCACTGTTGCATTAATCTTGTTGCAGGTTGTCGTTAGCCTGTTACTGCTAAGGAGACGAATGTTTTCTGTAAACAAGTTGTTTACTGTAGAGTACTCACTGCTGTTGAGCGCAAGCTTCAGTGGATAGTTCACGTAAATTTGTCAATTTCTAAGTGTAGTTATTAATTTAAACTTCAGTGGATATTCGGGCAGATCTCCACTAAAGAAGACCAGCGTCGTTCTCAGCATTTTTTGTAGGGTGAGGATCGTAAATTTCTTCTTTGGAGCTGGCCAATAAGCCACCCTACTAAAAATCCTAACGATAGCCGTACATAACTTGGGAAGCAAGCCCCAGTCGTAATTGCTTCTACATGGCGAGTACTTATGTCCATATCAACGTATATCTTACATAGCAAAACTATTGATATAATTTTATAGATTTTATTAATTGAACTAGGGCATCAATTATTCAAAGCTTTAAAACAAGTGATTTCCCCAATTCGCCAACAAACAAATGTTATACAAGAGCCCTCTTTGCCATAACTTTGTATGTAGTATGTATGTGCATCCATATGTGGCGGGATTTAGATGTGTGCATAGGTACGCATCGAAAATATGCATCGACGTGCACGCAATTTAGACTTATGACATACTTATACACGTACACCCATCGCACTAAATCAATTACAGTCAATTGTAATTGCTTTGAATAGGCTCGGGTCAATTTATATCAAATGTATTTTCATGTTGATTGCTATTAGCTTGGTATTTTTTATTCTTCTAACATATAGATTTTTTCTAAACAGAATTGAAATCAAATAGCATTGAATAGATTGTTCAGTGGAAAAATAGGCAGTAAATTAAATTACTTTTAATAAATCAAACTTTATCTACTTACATACATAATTTTTTATCGTTTGTATAGTTTTTTCTTTATATGTATGTATATTAGATTGTACCAAGAATATATGGGAAAAATTGTTTACAAAATTTTATATATTCATACATACTTGTGCCCGCTATATTTGAGCTTTTTTTCTATATAAAGTTTGATGACCGTAGGACCAGGATCACCCGTTCGGACCTTTAGTTGAAGTTTTAATTAGCACAAAATCGTTCATTAAACTATTGCAAATGCAAAGAAATGTTATTATATAATAGTAAATATGCGTATCTAAATTTTTCATTTAAGGGGGGACCCTCATTTATACGGTCGAAAAATGCATCATTTTTGGGAATTTTTTTCTCAGGTAAAATAACTTCAAACGTTTTGTAATTCATAAAGTACTTTAATAAATGTCTTGACTGTCTACAAAAATTTTCGGAGAAGAAAAAAAACATTTTAAGTATGGAAATATACACCTCGTCCATGGCACCTCATTCTATCTGTGTACATTCTAGCGCTCTGAATTTTTTTCTGAAATAAAAAAACCAAATTTTTTTTAAAACTTTAGGATAATACCTTCGATGTGACATTTTGATTTAAAAAAAAATGTCGAAATTGATATTTTTTACCCAGTTTTATGTTAAAAGTGATTTTTCATGCATAAAAATTGACTTTAAAATTACAAAAAAATATGAAAATCTTTTTTTTTAAAAAAACACTTAATGTCACATTGAAAACAATTTAATTATCTTTAAAATGAGCTATTGTAAAGCCTGATTGGTTCAATACAGCGTTCTCAATTGTGTACATAAAATCGAAAAATGATGTTTCGAGAAAAACGCGTTTAAAGTTTTGGATACAGGCGATCAGGCCACCCGTCGCGTCCTGTTAAAAATTTTGTCACTCCTTCAAAAATACAGATATCGACTTGAAATTTTGAAAGTATATTCTTACATAGTTGTAGAATAGATTAAAATTATTTCCAAAAAATCGATTTTTTTGACCCGATAAATGAGGGTCCCCCCTTAACGTCACGATTTCCCTCGAGTGTACCGAAAAAATTAATTAAAAGAAAAAGTACACTGGCTTTGTACGAATGAGTTACAAGGTTGCAAAGTAACAGGGTTGTTTTTTAGAAGAATAATTTGTGTATGACCTGAAAATCTGCACTTGTAGAACATTTTTATATTTCGTATGAGAACATTAAATTATTTATTTATTCAAGAAATGAGGCTATATCTGCAAGATTAAGTCTGTTGGAAGTTATAACGTCATACATGATTGAGAAAAAAGTCTGCATTATCTAATTCTCTCATCTCGCATGAGGATTTATCCACGAAGGCAAGAAAATCTCGATCTTTCCGGCTGTCAGTGCGGAAACTTTAACAGAAACGGGAAATCTTGGCTTCTAGCTCCATCCATTCATTCACTTCCATCACATTCACATCGGATTTTATCACGTATATATACATATGTACTTGTATATTTCATTGACCAAAGAGTTATGTAGTTTCTTAGCACTGGCAAGGAAACAAATTATTACTTTAGTACATACGATTTGTAAACTTATTGTTAGTTTTTCAAACAAGAAAGCTTCAATAAATAAAGAATATCAAAAACAAAAATTAACAAATTACAATAAACTTAGAGCTACAATACATACAAGTTGCAATTAATTTTAAAGCACAAAATCGCAATTAGACCATTTCTACTGGACAAATACAACTGCATATTATTAACACAAGCATTGACATACTGACACACACAGAGAATGTATCATTCACAAAAATAGTAAACAAAAGGGGAGCAAAACTTAATAAGGCGTGAAAAAGCCCGCCTTGTACATTACCTTTTGAGTTTTTCCTGAAAGTTAACTGATCATAAATGTGGCAGAGTTAACAGAAGGTCCAAAGACGTGTTTAAGATTTCTGCAACAAAGCTCATGACTCATCGAACCAATTGCCTTAGAGAAATGCAAACGGCAATGAAGAGATAGGTCACCCCTTATAAAACTACGTCCTTATGTCATAAAGAATTTTTATCACAGCCGTAGAGTAGCTATACTTAGGCCTAAACCCAAACTGCAGTAGGGGCAATACATTATTTTCATGAATAAATGATGAAATTTGCCTTGCCATCAGTGACCCGCAACCTTTGAAAGGGCAGCTTCCGTTTTAGACCTTAAAAAACAAGTTTGCCGAATATTCATTGGCCAAGGTCTGTACAAGTATATGTATTTATATAAGGTGTTTTTTAAAAGCTTGCTGATAGCACAGAAATATTGTTGTTGTTGCAGCAGAAATGGAGGGATCTACAGTTTCAAGCCTACTCCGAAGGGCAAATATTTTTATGAGGAGCTTTTTCATGGCAGAAATACACTCGGGGGTTTGCCATTGCCCGCATTTTTTTATTATAATGTAGTAAATAATTTCATGGCATATTTTTTTAATATGATGATATCTGGTATATGTCCGCGCGGCTACGAACTACATGGTTTATTCCATAAGTCCAATTTTTGACTACTTTTTCCAATAAACTTGGCCGTATGGCGTCAGGAGTGGATAGAACATTTCAATAAATCGATTATTAATCGCGCTGTTGGAATCAAACGTCGTCGATATTTAATTTTTGAAAAAAAATTTAGTCGCATGAATCAATAGTGCTCACCATTTACCGCAACGGCTGCTTTTTTCTCATTTCGGAAAAATAGGAACCGATGATACCGCCGATCTGATTTTATTTATTATTATTATTATTTTTTTTTTCAAAGTAAATTTCCACTATTTGGAAGTGTTGTTCTGGCGTTAAACTATCCATTATGACTTTTCAAACCTTACTAAACAGAAATGTCAACACATTTGCCATTATCAGCTATCACACCATAGTTATCGATAGCGATAGTTCTCATGCAGCTAAAAAACCACCCGATTGATTTTTGTCTAACAGTCATTTCACCGCAACTTTTATTTCAACATTTTATACAATACATAAAAATAAAAGCTTCTTATTTTATTAAAATTAATACACAAGTTATTTTAATTGAGTTTAAATAATTTTTTTGGGTTGTCTTTTCATGCAAAAAACAATGCATATTATTAAAGCACAAATAAGAAAACCCATCTACACACACATGTCGAATGGAGTAATTGTGTGTGTATGTGTGCTGCATACAATAACAACAAGGCTCCGGTTAATTGTGGCTCACTTTTTTAAAAAATTATCATTCACACTTTAAAATAGTCAATTGGCTTTGCAGTGCACAGAGGCGAAACAAGCTTTTTGTGTTTCACATGTTCAGATGTACGAAAGCATGTGTGCTTGGAATAAACCGCCATCAGCTGTCAGTCAACCCACCATCAGCTGTCAGCTTTACAAAGATATTCTTTCATGCATAATTCGGGGTACAGGTTATTTCAACAAAATATTAATTGGCAGCCTCGCTTGACATGTCGCAATCAGTTGGTTGCTGTAATCAACTGTTTATTGGTAATTAAATTTCTATAATTAACAACGTCAAAGGTTGACACTAAAGCGTACATTCTCAGCATTACAGAATTGTGGCGACAAAGTGATTCAATGCTTTAGTGCAGTATTATATAACGGTAAAGCCAATAATACCAATAAAATGAATCGCCTTCCCAAACTAATGTCACCTTTGATTTACAAGTACATATAAATAAGAACATGTAAGTGTAAGTGTATGTGCGTATAAATTCTTCCGGTCTTTCCTGACAATGTAAGTTCAGTCTGCTGGTGTAATTCCGAGGGAAGCTATCAGAAATACTATTAATTTCGGCCTACACATAGTTATTACACCCACTCAACTTGATTAGCGACAAATTTCGCCACAAATTACACTCAATCGCTTCGAGTGGCTCATAAAATCCATTGTGCAGGCATGCTAGAAATGCTGTGAAGCCCACCAGGAAATTTGGGCATGAAATAGATGCGGCTTGCCAGCATGCCATCCTACGTTTACTTTGGAACTACTGTATGTACCAATTGCCTATGGGCAATTGGATACTCTAAATAAACTAAGAAGTAGATAAATTACATAACCACAAAACAAGTGATGAGGAAGAAAAAGAGGGTAAATAGTAATGTTTTTTATGGTTACAGTGTCACATTCGATTTCTCGGCTCGCTAAATGTGTGGGAGAAAACAACAAAAACCATACAGTTGGCTGGTTGAATAACTGCGAAAGGTCAATAAACAGGCTAGCGGACATTTTTAACTGACGGGTGCGGTTTACAAACTTTACTGTTGATACACAGATAATATAGGCCTAAATGCAAGTGGGTGGATAATTGATTAAGAGCTTAAGTATCTTTCTAATCATTTCAAGGTGGGTCTTATATTTAGTTGGTAGTTCTATAAACTAAAAACTGGGTGAGGCTTAACGATGGAAAAAAAATAAAAAGGTGAACGATATGGTCTTCTAAGTAACCACTTATTCACTCAGAGCTGCAAAGAAATTGAGCTAAGTAACAGAATGTAGCAAAGCGTAATTGGGCGCGCTGCACATTGGTTTCCCAGTAACAGCTACAATCATTTTTTTTTTTTTTGTGATTTTAAACCAACATTATTCTTCATTTACGATCGCCAACTGTCAGCTTTGCAAAGAAAGACTTTCAATTCGCCCGTATGATGTATGATTGTATGTATTGTATGTGCGCTTATTAGTAATTCAACTAATTAAACCACTGCAGCGTTTAAGAAAACCCCCAAGTAATAGAATCTCTCATCGTAGAAGTCGCTGGTAAATGTTAATTAAAAACATAACCTCAACGCAGCTTTCAACTTTACATTTCTTTTCGCTCTTTCCGTCACTTTAATGGAGAATTTACACACAAGTTCTTTCGGGTTTTTCTTTTATTTTCATTTGCTCACGCTTGAGGCGTTTGAGTGCACTCTTTGTGACCTGACAGGTCAAGCGAAATGTCATGGTGTAATGAAAAGTGACAGCAGCGGTCCACAAAGGCGATGAATAATGTTGCAATATTAAGTAAAGAAAATAAATGAGTGAAACTTGTAATGAAGATGTATAGGTAATGACTTTGCTGACATTTGGAGTCAACTGCGATGTTGCATTAAGCGAGAATTAAATATAATATTTGTACAGCGTGGGGCAAGTATGTCGAGTACTCAATGAAGTTAAAGAAACTGAAAATAAAAAAAAACTTTCATATCAAACAAAGCACCAAACGAATATAATCAAGTACTAGTAATAATATGTATCTAATGCATGTTTCTTCTCGAGCAAAATGCAGCCTTCACGTAAATTATCAGAAAACCTTGGATTACAAGTTACTTTATTAACCATTTTCTTCCATAAAAATTATTTCCTCCAATCAAGTGAAAGTAGAAATCCAGTGTATTTAGAGAAACTATTTTTACAGCACGATTTGATTTACATTCACTGCATATAAACGTCGTTTTGGCGGTCACCGTACCTGAACGGCTTTGTGCGTGACTGTCATTCGGTAGAGCCCGGATTCGAGGACCACATAAAACAAGCTAATGATCGGAAAAATGTCAACTACTGAAAAATCTCTTGGTATAGCTCAAAGGTTTTAAACGAACCCTGAACTGCATATACCCAAAGTCACTCATAAAGCAGTTCTGCTACTCGACAAGAACGGCTTGTCAGCCGAAAGAAGAAGAATTTCATAAATTATGTCTTTTGGCATCGTCCAAATTAGAGTTTACATGAACTTAGCTACTAATGTCGAGCCATAGAGGGTCAATCGAACAAGGAAGGGAGTCCAGCAAGTAAATACGATAAATAGACAATAGATGGTTTTACTAAAATATTATATTCAAACTTGAACATATTGTGCGTCTTACGGAGAGCAAGGTTGAGAGCGTCAATAAGACGCATATTTTCTTTGTAATTAACTCTTAAGACTTAAAAACTGCAGCACAAACCGTTGTGCCGGCTGTAGTCCATCCTCCGAAATTCCACTCGGATTAGGGAATCATTCATTATTTTTAAAAGTAGTCACTGATATTTTGGAAATCACCAAAACTGTGCAAAGAAACCCGTCTGAGTCTTGTTTGGCAAGGATTCTGTCAGGTAATATTGGCAAGTAAAGACTCCCACATTCCCTTACACCTTTCCAACAAACCTTTTGAATTCTAAAGCGGAAATACTATACGCCCTGAGATATTGTTAACAATGTTTAGAGTAAATGAATGTAAGTTAAAGAACAGGGCCCGCCATCTATCGTTACGGATTTGAACTAGGTATTATTTGAAGAAAATTAGTTTTATTCTTCCGCTGAACGAAAATGGTTGTGCATACGCTCAAAGAACGTTGGGAAATATTGCGACATTACTTTGAAAATCATGGTGATGTTGCACAATGTGTACGAAAATTACGTACGCTACTTGCCACACAGCGAATGCTACGATCAATCTTTTGCGCACTGTCTTCGAAGATCGCATTATCAGCCGAAATTCTGATATCGTTTGGCCGCCTCGGAGCTGCGATTTGACGCCGTTGGATTATTATCTTTGGGGTGCCGTCAAAGATCAGAGTTATGCCAACAAACCAGCAACAATTGATGCGCTGAAGACCAACATACGCGATGTCATAGCTGAAATACAGCCGCATAAATCGAAAATGTGTTGAAAAATTGTACCGATCGTATGGGATGGTGCATGGCTAGCCGAGGCAGCCATATGAATGAAGTTGTGTTCCATCATTAACCGGAAGGATTGTACTTCAAAATAAAAAAAAACAGTTTGGAACAATATTGAGTAGTTTCTTTTTTATAGCATTTTTAATTCCGTAAAGTTATATGGCGGACCCTTTAAAAAGTAACCGGATTGCAATGATTCCCAATTTGTATGTTTAAGCCGCTGCCGAAGTTACCAAACAGATTGGACAGTTAAATATTCAATAAAGTTTGCCATATCATTACGAGTATACATGAAGCGACACTTGCCAATCAAGCGTATATTATTAAAAAATATTCTCGAAATTTTGGCTCAATTTGGTAGTGAATGATTTGCTATTAAATACAATGGCATGAATATAGTCTCCTGTTTAAATATCTCGAAATCAAATTTACTTCGCTTATTATTAGCATTCGCTATTTATCAGATTTTAAACGAGACTCTTTATAGAAGTTATGTTCGGGACATTGAGTTGCATATTAAACTATGAAATCAAAAACAGGCTATTCCAGCTTACCCAGGGGACTTTTTTCTGGTGGCAAAGCTGTAAAAATGTAAAGCAAAACGTCAAATTTTTTTGCCGAATATTTTAGTTCGAACTTCGTGAATGATGATACATCTGCAGACTTTATTCATCTCTTGACTTTAGCTCTCAAAGTATCTGATCTGAAGGCATTAGGAATAGCCACAAACATTCAATGCCAATTAAGTTTCGCAGTTAAGTCTATTTTTAATATAAATTTATGCAGCTCCATTTTTTATTTGTATTTTATTTATTTATTTATTTAATGTGGAATTGGGGTTGTATCTGTAAGACTCTTAAGCCTTTTATAATGCATCGCTATTGGGAGCTATAAAAATCGAAATCAATTATTTTTATTAAATGCAAACTTAAAACTAACAATTTAAATTTAGTTAGAATAGTAAGAAACATATACGATGAGGGTTAATAGTAGAAATTAGAAAGACAGAGAAATTGAACAAATTATTTCTTTCCCTATCATTCTTATGAGGATGACCAGCTGTATCATAATTCTTTTATTTTTATTTTCATTTACGATTTCACTCTTTCGAAGGCACGTATTTCAAGGCTATGCAGAGAAAACCCTCAATTGCATCTCATGGTACTTTTACCGATACGAACAACGAGAGGAAGCAAACCCTGTAAATGTATAAACGCTCTTTTCTGAAAGAAGCCGCTCGCATAAGTACACTTTTCTTCATTTTAATGTGTTTATTCTTTTTTTCTCATAACATTTCTACTTTTGGCAATAAAAAGATAGTGGTGCATACGCTAAACTTAAATAACGAAATATTTAATAGCCTTAAGTGTTCATTAAAGGGAACAGAGAAAATTCCCTTTGCTTATTATATTATTAAAGGCTTCTATAAAAGAAATTTACCATTTGAAGGTGGTGGTATGTTTGTTATTACATTTGGTGTTCTATTAACAATTTTACAGAGAGTTTAAATGTCACCTATGAGCAGCTCAATTTGAATTTAGCGCCATTTTGTTTATGCCAGTGATACTGCGCTATTATTTGCCAGCTGTGATACCTGAACATTGAAATTTGGCAGAGAACGTAAACGAGCAGAGAAAAGTATCATCGGATGCTGTTTTGCTGCAATGAAATCTTATAGTCCCTACTCATGGTGTTAAAATCGTCACTTGTTTTAAATATTTAAATAAATGATTTAATGCAATATTTTCCGTGGTATGCAATTCTCGGACTACCACTTATCGCATTCCGAATAGTGAGATGGTTTATAGTATGTCAATTAAATTAAAAATCTGGTGGTTTTTTAATAGTAAATTTTCATTTGGTGGTCATACTTGTATAGTCTTGCTCTGTGCTTGGGAACATTAGACATAACACTTCTAAATTTACTGAGCCGTTTACTATTAGATTAGATACCTTTTACATCTTACATTCGCTCTCATGTAGAGTATGCGGTTTGATTTGCAGAAATAGTAATCAGACTTTCGAAAACTGAACTGAAAGTGCATTGAAGGTATTTTTAAATTTGCTTTATGTTCTCTGAAGGTTGAGACTCCTATTCTTCGTACCTTCGTGTGAGTCTTGTTGGTGCTAATAAATTTAAAAAGATTAGATATTCGCACGGCAATTCTCTTGTTATTATCGGCTCATGGTAGTATTAATGGTACTGATTTTCCTTATTCAATATATAGGAAAAGTTTCAATATTCCGGGGCGAATTCTACGTAACTTTCACCCTTTCAATGAGTAGCAATGACTTTTATTTATTTAAGTTGACTTGTTTCATGATTGTGTATACAATTTTCAGAAAAATGTCACACATTTTATTTCTAAACTTTTATATAAGTGTAATTATGATATCTGCGACTCTATAAGAAGTACATCCATTTTCATTAGTAACTCAAACGAAGTAAGAAGCTCTATATAATGGCGGTATCCTGCGTAACGGTGATGTGATTCAGTTACCGATGTCATATGAGTTAAAAGAAATATTTTTTTAAATTTTATTATTTATAAATTTTATTTACACATGTGTCAAATTATTTAGTCAAACATTCATGAAATTCTTACTGACTATTCCACAAAAGTTTCTTATAAACTTATTGAAATAATTAAAGTGAAGGGCAAATATAAAGGTCAGAAAAGCATTTATTTTAAGTATCAAATCAAAATGCTCTCTCTTAAGCGGACAACTAAGGGACAATTACGCTTAGAAATTTGCCCTTTTTCCGCTTGTGTGAAACGTCAGGCATACGAGTAGGCTTAATACGGTTCTTATAACATAACGTTCGAATGCATGTAGGTCATTGGTTACCATTCACCATGTTAGGTGCGACTGTTTATGTAAAAAGCATGACCGGTATGCAACGGGGCGCACTGGGAATCCCTGGATAGGTCGTTATGGCTTTCCACCTCCAAAGGGGTGATGTGAGTTCTCTCTGTTGTTGTGTTAGCTCCGGTGTATTTCAAAAACCAGCCGCCTTGAACCCTGGTCGGGAAGTGCTCATTCGGCAAAAGAGTAGTAGCTTTCGTTGTTCCGGGCGAGCGCTGGTCCGTCCGTGTTTTCCGGGATTGGTAAAGGGTAGGTCAGGCCTCAGGGAACTAGGGTAGGAGCATTGCCCCCGAGGGTACACCCGCTCTTGATTGCTTCGGTATCCTTGCTGTTTTATGAAAACATAAACAAAATGGTTCCTCCTATAAAATGAAGTGGAATACGCCTTTGTAATTTTAAGGTCATTAAATGAATTGAGTAGCTGAGAAAATTCAAAAAAGGTTGCTTTTTGTCGCACGGTTTTTTACTTTAAGTAATATTTCATTTGATCTATTGTAGTTTATAAGATAATACATAACTCCAGACTTAGTTTTCCTTTAAAGAATCAAGTGAGATACGAGTTACTAAAGCCACGGCTCAGAAAGCACAGAGGGTTTCGCATACCGGTTTGGTTCTCAGAGAATACTACAGAATCAGAGCTGATATCACTTTAAATAATTTTTATAAATACATTTTTATCTGGTTGCGACCAAATATTTCCACCATCTTCCAATATTTACATTACACTAACCTAATTTTTCATTGTTCTTTAAAAAAGTTGCCTATTTTTATACTCACCTCTCACTCCCTCACTTCTCTCCTATAGCTCTTTAAAATGACACCAAAGTAAAATCACGCTCAATATTCCACTTCGATCTGCATAATCTTGAATTCTATCATTCTTACATTTAAGCTTTAAAATTTTCGCATTCGTCTCGCACTCTGGTGCACCCCAGCACAAAAGAGGAGTGTAGATGAACAATCGATTCGTTAAGAGAAATCAAATTTTACGGACAGCCACAAAATGAACGATTTCAGTGGTTATTCTTCCTACACTCACTCCTTCTTATGTGTGCACGCATGTACATATGTATGCATGTGATTATGCGCCCCCTTGCGAAACTAAAAAGTTGTATGCAACAAAACTGCAGCAAAAAATTTTAAATCTCCCTGAAGCACAACTCAGCAGCTTCACAGCCTGTAAATGAACCTAACCTGGTATTCGGGACAGCACAAAAAGACGAAATAAATAAAAATCGTGTGGTCAATATACCCAAAAGTGCAGCAACAATCCAGCACAGTAGAAACAACAACAAGTTTGCAAAACCAAAAAAAATCAACATGCAAGACCAAAAAATAAAAGTAATAATTTGTAAAGCGACCAAAAAACAAACGACAAGCAACGGGCAAGGGACATCAATCTGCAGCGATGGAGAGTAGCCATAAGCGGAAGCCACCACACAGTGGCGCGCGAGTTATGGCGGAGAGCATAAAAGTGTGCACAAGAAAGTTGAAAATGAGTGGGCAGCAAAAATCGTCTCTTATCAAGCCCGGAGGGTTACTCACTAGCATTGCTGGCGCCACTGATTCCACATTGCCCAGCGCAAGGTAACCGTATTTGCCTTTTTTTATAAATGCCTGTATTTGGCTTGTGCTCCTCGACTAACCGCTTCGTTTTTTTTTCATAACGCATTTTCCTTTCTATTATTATTGTTGTTTTTGCTGTTGCAGTTGTGTCATGTGCTGGTGGGTGCATGTCGAGCGGAAAAACAGAGTCACGCTAACCCAGTTTATCACTGGCATAGTTTAATTTCTTGCCTTCATTCGTTTAATAATTGTTCGCTCGCTCACTCGGTTCGTTTACTTGCCCATTTTTGCGTGCAGTAACTGTTTTATTTTTAAAGTTTTTATTTACTTCTTATTTTATTGTTCGCTCCATTTCTATGGAATTGTTGAAATTTAGTCAAGAAAAAACGTTGAAAAAATGCTGCAAAAATATTGCATCGGAATAAGAATAAAATAAATTAAATGTCACAGCCACATAAGGCTGACAAATTGTGGTGTCGCAAATAATTTTAAATAAATACACATTTTTTCTATAAATATTTGCAACGGAAAATATTTGCAGGTTTTATTCATTAAAATTGTAACAAATGCATAGAGTACAAGAGAAATTTCATATAGTGGGAGAGGGCACGCTTTTGGTCAGCTGTTGAAAAAAATTCTTTTGAAAAATCCCACCATAACCTTCACATTCATTCACCAAAAAATACCTTAGATGAAGGCATATTAAAGAGGTAGTAGCAGAAGAACAAAAACAACAAGGGCAATATATTTTGTTTTTACTTTTGGTTCCTAGACCGTCAAAGTCTATAAACACAGATTGGAGGTTAGAATAATTGAAACACAATTTCCCAATTTGGAGACCAAATAAAAAAAATTATTGTAAATCAGCTGATCAACTGCTACCTACTATCAACACCTATCCAACGTACCTTGCCTTTGATCAAAAACTGCCTCTTTTTCATATTATTGAAATAAATTTTATATTGAAAATATTTGCGCCGTAACTTAGAGACTCTTTAACCAATTCAATTCTAACAAACTGCATTGTATGGACTTATCCGAAATCAGAACGACATGTATTAAAAACAGCAATAAAATCCGAATCATGTGGGTACCAGGGCGCAAAGGTTTAGAAGGAAACGAACTCGCAGACCGCGCTGCAGACGATACACATTTAACACCTTGCTTCACGTTTCACACAACAAGCAACAATGACATTTTAAACGCAATTTACAAAACATTAGCCCTTGATAAACAAACTAAATGGCTTAATTATAATAATAAGTACACATTGATTAATAAACATGGAGAAAAAGCTATTTTCCCAAGCACATCTACTCGACAGCAAACACAAACATTCATTCGCCTTCGTATTGGCCATACTCACCTCACACATGAACACTTATTACAAAATTCACAACGCACAGCGTGCCCCTTTTGCAACAGCACACTGTCCACAGAGCATATTTTAAACGACTGCAGTCAACTAAATGCCTTTCGACTAAAATTTTTCGGAACTATTTCACCCAGCACACTTCTAACTACTATAAACCTTGAAAACATGTCTAAATTTATAAACTATCTTAAAGCTTGTAATATACTACATAAAATCTAAAAAATTTTAAACTTTGTACTTAGATATTAAACACAATACAAGTATATGTACATTTTACAGGATTAACAAAAACGTAATTTTAAAAGAGAGTCGAAGGCCTTGGCTGCTAGCACTCCTGTTAGTTATTAAGTATAATAATTGTATTATTGTACCTAATTATAATAAATAAATAAATAATATTTCTATACCAAATATATTCAATAAAATGTATAGTCATCACCATTAACTATAAGAGTTTCACATCTTCGAGTCATACTTTGTGTTCTTTGTGCTCCAAATCAGCTAAATTTGCCTTGATAACTGTTTGGCCGTCCATAATTGTTTTCCCTTGAGTTTTTGCTTAACTTTTGCTCAAACATTTTCAATGGAGCAGGCGACTGTGGAGGTAAATTCAATATTTCAATCCCATTTTGCGGTTTCTACTCTAGACACCATCGGCTTCGACGCCTGGGACAGTGTTATTCTTGTAAAATCCAAGGTTTACTAGTCCTTCCAAACATCTTCGCATCTAACGGTAGAAATTGTCGATTATCAGCAGTGTACCTGGGCCGACGTATGCACCTATTCGCCTAAAAGAAAGATTCATCTGGGAATATTACGTGCGCCCAATTCGCTTCTGAGTTTGCCTTAGTTCATGTTACTCTCTTTTCAATGTGTAATAATGAGAGTAATGGTTTTTCAATGTGCTCCGGAATTTGAGGTCTTCTACATCGAATCGTGTCTTTGCATGTTATAGCACCACTTTTCTTTAAAACTGCTTCTGCTACAGCTTCAGGCAATGATAAGTTCGGCTTTGCCACAAAATATCAATGATCTTCTCATCTTACTTTGGATACGTGTTTTATTCAAAAAGTGGGCGTAATATTTTTCTTTAATAATTTTCCAAATCGAATATCACGAAAAAGGTCAACTTTTTGACAAAATGAATCAGGTATCTTAGACGACTATACAGGTAAGCCCGTATTCATATGTTTGTATATATATACAGGCTCGAAATGTAACCAACTTCAGACCGCTCGCGCTGCTGATGCACAGGCATCAGCTGTCTGTTATTTAGCTAAATGACAACCCAGAGTATTGTTTATAAGTGCGCGGAAGCATTTTGCCGAAAGTAAACCCGGAAAAAGAAAATCAGTAATGGATTTCAAACGCAATATTGTGATTGCCTTATATTTGGCTGGAAAATCACAACCAGCGTTTTTTCGTGAGCTCGAGCACCTTAAAGTAAGCAAAGTTTTTATTTTTCGCACCATTACTCGTTACAATGATACTGGTAGCATCGCGAAACGTCATGAAGGTAGTCATCAAAAGACTGCAACGTCACGTGACTGCAACAAGTCAAACTTGAGAGAGCGAAGGAGGTGCTTCGCTTGGCCGAAAACAGTCATTTTCCAACATTGTGTTTTCTGATTTTTTAAATTTAGCAATTCGTAAACTCCTAAAACGATAGGGTTTATTTGGTCGTTCATACTAGAATTTGAGTCATCAATTGGCCAGCAGGAGGCAGCACCCGCCACAGGTAATGGTTTTGGGTCGCGCAGTAAGCGCAGATGCGTGCTCTCCAATCGTTTTTATCGAGCCTGGCGTCAAGGTAAATGTCATATATTATCGGTAAGAATTCTGGAGGTTGCTTTGGGGGCATACAATCATTTGCGTGGTCATATTTACAAACATTTCGGTGGCAGACCATGGACATTTCAACAGGACTCCACACCATCTCATAAAGCTCGAGTAAGCCAAGGATAGCTAAAAAACAACGTTCCGAACTTCATAACTTAAATAGATCTCAAATTCACCAGACACAAGTCCAATGGATTATTCTCTTTGGGCCATTTTGGAGAGCAACGTCCGGACTAAAAGATTCACCATTCTCGAGACGCTGAAGAAAGCCATTGTCCGCGAATGGGCCAAAATACTTGCAAGTCACATTCGGGCAGCTTGCGATTCGTTTCGGGACCGTCTCAAGGCCACAGTCAAGGCAAAAAGTGGTCATATCGAGCAAAAGTAAATTGATTCTTAATTTTGTATTATTTGCACTCATTTTTTACTTTGAATTGAATAAAAGTAGTTTTCCAAACTAAATTTATAGCCTTTTTAATTGGTTACACTTCGAGTGCCGGACTCTGTATTTCAATGATTGTTTGAGATTAATTTGACGAAGCGAATCACATTAAGAAGGAAGAATACCCTTACTTTGAATGTTTTATCACAATATAAATATGCTCGAATAGCGATTATAAACGTGTTTCCTACAATATTTTACTATATTGTGCTCATTTGTCATATTTAATGACACTTCGCATTGGCCCAAACCAAAGATGGCCCATTGCGTGCAGTATTGCGATGGTAGATAATGGCTACATAATTAGCATTGCAAAGAGTGAACCGCAATCACTTACTAACGATGCTTTCAGGCAATTCGCTTAAATTATTTTCTGTATTAACTCCATTAACTGTAGCAAATGCCTCCAGCATTCAAGTGAGTTTAATAAATGTTCATACCATTTTCAAAATGGAATAAGAACAAGAAAAAGTATCTGAATTTTCAGCAAAATGCATAGAATTGCAGAAGTACATGTAAAAGAAGAAATAGTAAAAAGCCAAACTACGCAGCAGATTTACTAGTTGATGAACCAGCATTTATAGAAGTCGAAAGCACCTAGAATTGGACCAGTTGCAAAATTACCAATTAGAGCTGTATACAAAACAAATATTCTTCCATTACTAGAAATAAATTATATGAATATAAATGTTATTTAAGTCAATCATCTGCGCGGTATACAGCCATACTATAGAATGCAGCTTTCTAATCGACGAGAAGATGGTGTGTGTCGATTCTCCTTTCATGGGTATTTTCCAAGATTTGGCGTATTGTGAATATTTGGTCGATGGTAGACTTTCCAGGTCTATAGCCACAGTGATAAGTTACAATCAGTTGGTTGATGGTGGGCTTCAGTCTTTCACACAATATGCTCACTAGAACCTCATAGGCGATATTTAGACGACTAATCTCGCGGTAATTACCACAGATTGTATGATCACCCTTCTTATGGATTGGACAGAGCACACTTAAATTCCAAATCTCCTCGCCGCCATGTTTGAATGCCTCATCCGGCAGTCCGTCGGCGCCCGCGGCTTTTGTCGTTGTTTAGCCGCATCATCGCTATTCTCCCCTCGTCATGGTTGGGTAGCGTAACGACAATTCCGTCTGATAATACGTCTGTCTTCCTTTTTTAGCTCCCGGTGGCGATCTCACATGACTCTATAGGCAGCAACTTTTCTTTCTGCGTGACATTCCTCGTCGTACCAACTGTTTTTTCGGGCTCGCCGCAATTCGATTTCTTCTTCGGCGGCGGTAAGTATGGGCAGTACTCTCTGAGAGCAGAAGTGAGAATCGAGTGGCGAATCTTCTGGCTGTCTATTGTGATTGCAGCTTTTCGATGTACGTGTGCGCAGTTTGGCTGCAACAAGGTGTGATCCGAGTCGATGTTGGGTCCTCGGATCGCATTTTCGGATCGAACATTTTTCGGGCGCCGGCGAAGTCGATCAGCGTCTGGCCGTTAGCAGATGTTTCGTTGTGCAGGCTGAAGTTTCCGACTGTAGGACCAAAAATTCCCTTCTTACCCACCTTGGCGTTAAAGTCGCCAGGCACGATTTTTATGTCGTGGCGGGGGCAGCGCTCATAGGAACGTTCCAAGCGCTTATAGAAGGAATCTTTGGTTGCATCGTCCTTCTCTTCCGTCGGGGCGTGGGCGCAAATGAGCGAAATGTTAAAAAATGGGCTTTGATGCGAATTATTGCAAGACGCTCGTCCACCGGAGTGAACGACAGTACTTGGCAACGAAGCCTCTCTCCCACAACAAATCCGACACCAAATTTGCGCTGCTTTACATGGCAGCTGTAGTAGACGTCACAAGGTCCTATGTTTTTATTGCCTTGCCCCGTCCATAGCATTTCTTGAATGGCAGTGATGTCAGCCTTTACTCTCATGAGGACATCAACTAGCCGGGCAGAGGCACCTTTCCCATTAAGGGACCGAACATTCCAGGTACATGCCTTCAAATCGTATTCCTTATTTCGTTTGCAGCGGATTTTGAAGTGGCGGGTGCCAAACCCAGCGCTATCCCAGCTATCCTGGGATGCTTCGCCTTAGCTCACTCCCGGACGGGTGTACAGAAGATATCCAGAGGATACTTGGGCTAATCCCGGAAGTTGTGAGCTGTTTGAACCATATGCAGAAGAATCGTTCTGGCCACTCCCAAGGGAATGGCGATCAATAACTTTCCCCACTTGCGTGGACTTCTACATATGGAACCATCCTCCTTGCTGATACCCATCCTCTAATTCTATTATATACAGGGTGCATACGGTATTTGAGGGCTTGCATACACTATATGACTATAACTTCCCCAAATCGTTATTTTTCTATTTGCTCTTTTCCAGATAAGGCATGGACCTAATTTTAACATAAGGCCTAGTTTCAAAAAATCCGACAAACAGTCGATTCGTGAATCTCTAAGCGTCGAGAAGGTAGTTCACCAACACTTTGTGCTACAGCAGGAATATTCTCAACAGAGTGCCGACTTTTTGGTATACCTGTCCTTTTCCTAGCCTCAACAGATTTTTCATGGTATTTTTCAACAACTCTTAAATTGTTGACGACTATTTCATCCAAAAATGTCTCTAGTTTTATGATACATATGTTGTTCTAAAAGAATGACTATTTCATAATAAGTTTCAATAATTTCAACGCCTTCTTCTTTTGTGTAAAATTGTACATCTGTCTATTTGACAATGCATAAAAAAGTACCGTCTAAGAATTATGCACATCTGACGTCTAGGCGTCACTTTTGAAAGACTCTCTATATGCGAGTAATGAACTTTTTTTCTTGAAACAAATTAGAAGTAGCATAACTACGAGTACGAGTATATGTCGATGTGGAGTGTCATTATGGCACCATTTTTTTTGACTATTACATATGAACTAGTTTGCGCATTGGTACAACGGTTTACTGGTTTATTAACTGGTGTGATGCCCATGCATAGGCTGGCAATTGGCATTTTATAGTCGTCATTGATCGAATAATTCGTACTCCGATTATCATTTATAGATTACTTTAGTATCCTTTCCTTTGAAAATTTCAGCCTTTAACCGCCATTGAAGTTATTTGGTTCTCGGCTCTACTCAAAACAGCCATGATAAAAGTACCAATTGCTAACATTCCAAAAATATAATATAAACTGCTTGAGCTGCAACGTAAACTGGTTATAAAGTAGCTGAGAACGAGTAGGTTTGACTGTAGGGTACATACATACGTATACAGATATTATATTTGCAAAGTGCCTGCGAGCAAAATGAACGAAAGTGAAGGAATATACATAAATGAATGTTAATTGTAATAACATGCGTGAGCAGGCTAGGAAGGTAGAAAGTTTGTGTTTGAACATAGGTGGGCCATGTATATTCGCACATACATAACATACGTTTGTGTGAGAAGACCACACGCAAATAGGACCATAAATGTTGGTCATTTATTAGCTTAGTGCGGTTTTCCGGGCTTAACTCAATTTTGAAATGCTTCAATGTTTTTAACTTTAAATTTGTGTTAATACAGTTTTTTGTTTCAGTGGATTAGTTCCTACGCCAATATTTTTTTTTTTAATAACAAGGTTCACGCAAAACATTTATTATAGTAAATACTGATTATGATTTCTGCATATTGTTACGTAAATTCCACATAACAATAGCAGGCTTCAACAATTTTGCGGTTGATATCCTTTTGATTTTGATAAATCATTTTATACTTATATATAGTTGTTTGTAAAGAAAGATTTTGACAATTTATTTGCCACTTATATAATGTTAATAATTTTTTTAAAGAAAATATAGTGCATTCTTCTAAAAAGACAATGAATTATTACTAAAAATTTCCATTAAAAATTGTGAAATTGTGATGCAAATTTATTGAACTTTTTTTGGTTCATAAAAATTTTGAAGGATGGCTTTTTATAGTCTTAAATGTAATGAAACGGGAATTAATAATTAAAAAATGATTTTCTTTTCTGCTAATCTCTCATTCATTTCATGAAAACTGCAAAAAAAATTGTTCCTACTTCGAGCGACAAAACAAACACTTTTTCAGATACAGCTGGCATAATCTCCACGGAAAAAGTGTCCAATTTCCTTCCATTAGAGTCTATCCCGCCTTTTTGGTGAAGTGAGACTGCTCGAGTAACTTGTTCAGATTTTCTTTGAAAACAAAGTGGCGTTCTGTAAGTACGTTTTCTATCAATGAAAAAAGATAGTAAAAAGCTGGAGTACAGTTTGATGGCGTGGGGCATTGCATTCTAGCTAACACTTCCTGGGCGCGCTTTGCTCGGTTTTATTCGTTATTGCCATAAAGGAAAGTAACTTTGTGCTGCTAGTAGAGTTAAGAAGTATTCCCTAATTCCCTTCTCCTGCTCGCTAGCATTTCAGTTGTATAAATCCATGTAGTTCGTTATCTTTGTTTTTTATTCGAACGATAAGCCTCACCATTTTCAATTCCTTACAGCATTTCCACACGGCATCTTCCAATCTCGGTGTAACCTTGTAAGCAGCATTCGCATTGCATCCTCGCGTCGTCGAGCGATTGGAGCGAGAGCCCAGTAGTAGCATTATTGATTTTTTCATCAAAAGACAGTCGTATAGCCTGACTAATCATTTTGGGCTGCTGCCAGGTACTCTTACACAGTACAATACAGGTATCATTCGTTCACCTATGAGTATTGGAATTGGATGAAATCGGTCAATATCCAAGCCTACCTTTCATAGAACGATAATTTTCCAAAAAGAAAAAACCTAGATATCCCTGTAAGAACTGAAGAAAAATAATTCAAATTTAGGACACAACGAGTTTCAGAGCACAATACTTTGTGGGTCTCTACTTATCTTAAAAACACGTATGCTTAATGTCGGCTCGACACTAGGGCTTGCCTTATCAGCTGACTTCGGCCACCAACGGGTGTTTAGTGACTACCCGGTCCAAGTCGTACGTTCATACGCCTACGAGCTCCAAAGTAAAAATCGAGGTTCTGCCAATTCTGTCAATAGTTTAAGAATAATGTTTACAAAAAAGTGTTTGGCAGCAAAGCCAATTAGTATTGCAGCTTTGGGTCTCATGCCATCCCCTTATGCGAACTTACCAAAATCATTCAGTTCAAATGACAAAATAAAAACAAAAACTTGTATTTTTCATAGGAGCCGCAAGCATACACAGTTTTCACCTCAGCTGTTGTTGGAGTCAAAGAAAAATAAGTAAAATAAAGTAAAGAATTAAAACTGTGAGTTCACTCCAACGAATTCCACATAGAATCAAAGTTAGAACTAAATCGAAATTTACAAACGGATGCTCAAATATGCGTACATAGTTGTTCCAATTGCTTCCTGCTATTTCCAGTTGTGCAAATTTCATATGAAAATACATGGATATATTTACAATATCCAGAAAATATTCCACTTTCACTTAACTGCCTTTGGGCAAAAATTTTCAATTAAATAATACTATTTTCATTACTTTTTTATACAAATTGTTTATTTGTTTAAATGAATCCAATTTTGCCTGCAAAACATTCCATCACTTTACTCAGCTCAGCCCAACAACAGTTTTACGCAAGTTTGAAAGAAATAAAAAATGTAGAGAATTGATTTATTGAAAATAGCGAAATTTACCAACATTCGTGCGATTTTATTTACGATTTAGTTGTTGCCTTTCTACAGCTACCCAACCTTTAGCAGGAATTTTCTGGAAATTCAATTATGTAAAATTCATATTAAAGCACTTTCCACATGTACATATACACACACATAACTATATTACCAACAAATCACATTTTCCGCAAAACTAATAGCACTAAAATGTAGTTATAAATTTTAAATGTTTAATCCAAACAAAAAATAACAAAACAAGTTTCAAATAAATCCTTTTAACACATCGAAATCAACAAATCCAATTCCCTTCGAAAGCCGCAGATTTATTGCGCTTTAGTCATTATTACTATCAACGCTGGTTTTCTACATAAGTACATACATACATGCATTCCTACACATGTATAGCACAGTATTAACGACCGCATCATTTGTTTTTGTCTGCAAGTTAAGCTGGCAGTAGTTACAAAATGCCACGATTTATTGATACGCACTCCAAATCGGTGTATTGCTGCCTTTAGTCAAATTTTGCGTATACCTTGACATTCATAAAGAATTTAAAACATATTACCATTTCAGATTTGTACGCATTTGATTCGGATACCTAAGATGCAAAATTCACTCTCAGCTCATACAGAGGATTGAAGTCAATGCGGCATTATAATGTTACTTTTTTTAGGTCTATAAGGAAAATTGTAATACTAGTAAATTGCATCAGCAGCTAAAGATTGCAGATCCCTAAAGGCGACACACGCATACACATTTAAGAACATATATATTAGTAGACGAACATTTTGGCTTAAAGGTTCGGTATGCACCGACGTCCCATCATCTCTCAGCAATGAGATCCAACTGATGCACGTGAATGCGCAGTTCCCCCTATCTCCATTAGCTTGTGGAAGATATGACCCTGGAAAGATGAGCCTTGTGTCAACTCAGATGCGGTGGCCACGAACACCAACTTGCAATGTGCGAGATCCCTCTGGTCATGGGTAGATCGAAGGCGCTCGAGGGAACTTCGAAGGCTTACAAAACCATAGCTCTCGAATTTTGTGCGTGATTTCTTACTCGCGGTAATGTGAGTATTTTTTGCAGCAGCTTTGGAGGATGAAGTGAAATCATCTCAGTACCCTCCCCTCAGCTGTTCTGTCTTCGTGTAGCTAAGGTGTAGGCTTGGGTCTTATTTTTTTTACCACACTTACAGATATAGTAGGTTTGGTGATAACACACCTGATAAATTTCACCAGTAGTACGAAGCGGTTAAAGCAAACGGAAGTAGTCATCGTTCGGTCTTTGCTACAACTCTCCTCCTCTATCCTACTTCTTACTGTTTCTTCCCGCCTTTTCCCTTGAAATGGTATCACAAAGAACGAATTTGGATTTAACGTGCATGTGGACAAAAATCGTTTTCATAGGAAAAATTTAGCTTAAAAGGACTGCCTGAAAATATTCACAAATCAAAAATTATGCCATTTTTGATGCTATTTTTTTCGTTAAATAAAAAATTATGAGATATTTGATGCTATTTTTTAAATTAAATAAAAACTTATGAGATTTTCGCTGCTATTTTTTACTGTTTTTAGAAGTTAGATTTAAGGAAAATTTGATTAACTCAGCTAAACCTCGGTCGATTTAGACATCTAAGGTATCACTGCAAAATAATTTTCTCACGATTTAATTTTTTCGAAAAGATTTTCGAAAAGATCATTATTTTGTGTTGATGAAATTTTTAATATTTTTAAAAAATCCTTTTACGCTTAAACTCTTGAACTAAAGGCGATTTTTTGGAAATGATATTTTTAAAAAATAATTTTATTTATTTTTTTTTACATATATCTTCGGAAATATCCATCTTGCATAAATCTTAATATAATATATTTATGTCCTAAGTATTTTAGAGAAAGCCTAAATTTATAATAATTTTTATAATTCAGATGGAAAACTGGCAAAAATATTTTTGATACTAAATAATTCACATTTCACAATTCACATTCGTACTAATATTCAGAATTCGTCATTCATCGTCTTCCAAACAATTATCATCGTACAACTCACATTCCATATGTTCCGAATATGATCCAAATCCCGACTCCAGCTCCATATAGCCAACCCAAGCAAACATTTAAAAGTTCAAGGATATACGCACAATAATTCACCAAAATGTCATCGCAATCCGAAGTAACTAAAGACTGCCTGGCGGACATACATATTTACATACATCCATCCATCCATTTCTAGCATGCACACATTCATTCATTCACCATATGCACAAGGTGACGCAAAATTAATCATCCAATTTTTATTTTTAATAACTTTTTATTTCATAAAAAAATGTTTTGAGTGATAGAATCCTTATATCGTCCTTTACACGCTACACTGATTATCTGTTCGTATACTGCAGATGTATTTTTTTAAGCTCATACACTAAATTTGTCCATAACAGTAGGCAAAGTGTGTATCCTTGAAAATCCAAAATCAAAAGCAAACAACTAAAATAGTTTCAAGAGTGTACTATAAATGTCATTCCAACGTGTCATAAGTACAGTTTCCATTTCAGTTTTGTGTACGGTGAGTAAGTGCATGAATCCTTTCAGAGATTTAAATATATCAGGCCCACGTGCACGAGCAATTCATAGCAGAGGTAAAAGTCGAATGCAAAAAACAACTTGGAATATGAAACCGCTATAATCAGACCCAGTGAGAAATACAATTTCATCTTTCAAAAATTTAAAGGTGTAGTCATATTTAAAGCCCATCCTCTTAAAAGAAATGTCAAAAAGAGGTAATATTTTAATAAAGAGGAGTACGGCCATAATTGTATATTATATTTCATATGAGTGTATTCTGGCCCTCACTTTATTTATTAATATACAACCTTTGGCTTTATTTCAGCATTAGATATAAATGAGATAACAGTGCGTTTCAGTTTCCAAATCTAAAACTTATTTCTAAAACGAGTACATTTGAATTAAGAGAGAGTGTAAATGTTAAAAAAAAAATCAATAATGGGCGCTTGGGCGTACACTTTTGTTAAGTTTTCGGCCGAGCTCCTCCTCCTTTTTGTGGTGGTCGTCTTTCAATTGCCATTACCTGCCGGGGGGCGACCGCTATTAGAAAAAACTTTCTATTTCTTTATGTTTATTCACGGAGATTCGAACCCACGCACTTCCGAATGCTAGTCGCGCACCAACCAAATTTAGGAACAAATACTTATATATTGGGTAGTCGAAAAAGTCTTTTCTTATTTCTAATCAAACTTCAACTCTTTTTTTTTATATTTATAATGAACTTTATTAAGCCAAATATGTACCATTGTGGTTGACCACCTTTTGCCATTTTTCTTCTAGAGACATTATTCCATCAGTGTAAAACTTTTGTGGTTTCTCGGCGAAAAACTGCGACAAATAATTTTCACAGACTTCTCTTGAAGCCAACTTTACTCCATTAAGGGAGTTCTGCATTGACCGAAACAAATGGTAGTCCGATGGTGCAAGGTCTGGGCTATTTGGTGGATTCATCAAAACTTCGCAGCCAAGCTCTCCCAGTTTTTGCCGAACCATCAAATATGTGTGTGGCCTAGCGTTGTCCTGATGGAAGACGACGCCCTTTCTGCTGATCAGTTCTGGCCGTTTTTTTTTCGATTGCTTGCTTCAATCTCATCAGTTGTTGATAGAGTGTAGAATCAATCGCTCGAGCAGGCTGGAGCAGCTCATAGTGGATGATTCCTTTCCAATCCCACCAAACACACAGCATAACCTTTCAAAGCGTCAATCCTGGCTTTGCGACCATTTGTTGAACTTCACCACTCTTGCACCATGATCTTTTCCGCCCATTATTGTCGTATTTGATCCACTTTTCGTCTCCTCCATTCGCTTCAGAAATGGTTCGATTTCATTTCGTTTCAGCAAAGAATCGCAGATATTAATTCGGTCCATTAAATGTTTCATAGACAAGTCATGTGGTACCCAAACATCGAGCTTCTTTTTGTAACCAGCCTTTTTTAAATGGTTCATTATTTTCACTAATTTTTGAACAGCTATAACTTTTTTTCAACTTCTCCGAATTAAATTTTTTTTTGTTAAATGAAGCTTAAAATGTCACCTTTCTAACACCATATGATATGACACAATGTGATTGGTAGCACTGGAGATAGATAACTCCAACGACATCTATTGACAAAACACGAAAAGACTTTTTCGACTACCCAATATAAATGCTATAACGCATTCTTCTCTTTTTCTCTCGACCCATTTTGTAACACTTTGTAATTAAGGCGTTCAAATATAGCTCTTGGGGACTCCCATTTTCCAGATACTCAGCCTTTTTGTGGCCTTGAAAGGGTTCATGACATGGAACCACAAATATGTTACCTTTTATTGGCAAAGAACTCATTTTTCATTCATTTCCTACTGGACTACGAAAATTTCATATTTGCCAGCAAGTTGATGAAAGAATTGTATATATGTTTTTGTTTTTCTATTTTTCTATATGTATAAGAAATCACACAGATGTATGCAAATGCATATTTTGCAATACATACACACATGCATATGGTATGCATGAAGTTAAATTTGCTTGCACATGTACATATGTACATATCTATGACCGCTGGGAACATTTATACGCCTGCAAGATCCACTGCGCGTTCGACTAAAAATTCAAAGCGAAATAGCGCTCAAGAGGCAGCAAGCGATAGCGAAATAACAAAAAAAACCAACGGCATTGTTAGCAACTAACAACTGTAATCAACACTTGTGCGACTTTTTGAATTGTTCATCACTCGAGATGATAGAAGAAAAATGACAACAATACTTTGTCAACTACTTATGTATGCACCTGTGCATGGACAAAGCAACAGCAATAAATATGATAGAGATATATGTATTACATAAATCCTTTTCATGCTTGCCGCTTCTCAGTGCAAGGGAGCCAAATAATTTTTTTTCGTTTTGTTGTTACTAAAAATGGGAAGGAATAGAGAAAAGTGGGACAAAATTGTGATATGAATTAAATGTTAAAGGCGAGTGTTCCTTGGAAATATGTAAATAAATTTAAATTGAGGAAAGGATAGTTTAAGTTGTAGCGAATATCCACTATGAGACACACTCAGACTCATAATCCATTGAGTTGCCGTATGGGGAAACTTGTTCTGATCTCCCTAAAATCAATGTGGTTAAAAAATTGTCTACATAAACTGGCAAATCTTCGTCCGGTTAGAGTAGGATAGTGTAGCAGAAGGGTCAAAAATTCACATATAATCATGGCGCCGTATGACGGTGCGTTGTCATGGGTTCGCCACGAGTGGTTTTCCTACAAATCCTTTCTTTTTTGGCGAATTGCTTCACGTAAACGTCTCATAACATATCAAGCGTCTCATAACGCCCAAATATGTAATAGTCCTTATTAACTGTCTGCTCTTCTGCCAAAAATACGTGGTGTACACTACCGGCGTAATCCATAAAACCGTAAGCATCGTTTTCTTTTTTGACGGAAGACGACATGTTTTTTGGTTCTTGGTTCATTGGAGCTCTTCACTCACACGTCTGATGCCTGGATTGCATGTTGTACTCATAAACCCACGTCTCGTCTCCAGTACTGATGCGTTTGATGAATGTTGGGTCGGATTCAGTCTGGGATATCAAGTATCTGGCGATATCAACGCGGTCCTATTTTTGCATGAAATTCAGGTCCTGTAGGATCAACTTTGCAGCAACACGGCGCAAACCCAAATCAGTAACTACATACAATATCCTGAATGGAGCCATAAGCAATATTAAAGTTGCGTTTATTGATCAAATTTTTTCTTTCATTTTAATGATATTCTCATTAGTTTTCGATGTCAATGGCCTGCCTCTACGTTTGTCATCCTCGATGGACTAACGATCTCTTCGTATCTTTCGTAAACGGCTGTTTTCTTTAAGTTCTTTAAGTATCATTACCGAAACAGCTTCCCAACATTTCTAAGGTTTTCGCATCATTGAATCCATTTGTAATGCAAAATTTAATACAGACTCATTATTGCAAATTCAAATCCATTTTTAAGATGATGTAACTTTTTAGTAAATTCCGATCTCATTTCGAAACCCATTCTAAATTGTTTTGTTCGAGATTGTCTTACGAAAATCTTTCAAATGAATACGTTCCCGTACACGCTGGCTGATGCATGTGTGCCTTTCAAATAAGTGTCAAATAATGTGTCTGCGTCAACCTCAATGACGCAGCGAAAGTAAGTAGACGCAAAAAAATCCATTCACAGCGCGCTCGCATACTCACATGCCTAGCAATTCATGTAGCGTGTAGCGGCATAAACATGTTAGTATACATACGTACATACATACCTTTTGCTAGAACCCAGCTTCCTAACAATTCACTTGACTACAACGACAAAGTCAAGTGCCAATTTATCATCTCTCAGTGTAGAAAGAGAAGTTGCACAGAGCTGCATGGCACTAATACATAATCCCGAACTCCGACGGTGATGAAATGTATTATACAGGTATATGTATGTGCAAGTGTGTGAGAAATGTGCACGAAAGAAATGAATAATAACCACTCACATGCATAGGCTATTTATTACGCTCTTAAAAATGTTGCATTGTTTTCAGTTCACGTACTCAATTCTTTTTTTTCAAGTAAAACGCTACTTTTCTATTAATGAGCTTTTAGTACTTTTAGCCACACTTAAAACAAATTAAGAAATATCTCTGCATTAAAACAAGTATAATTTTTGGGCTGTGGTAATGAAAATTCTTTAGGGAAATATCATAAAATGGCGGCTAATAGCCATTTACTAATAGTCTTTATTTAAGGCGTTATTAAGGGGGGGAGGAATGTGGTAAAGTTAATTTGTGGAGAAGGGCATGTTTTAAGTATTTCCTTTTAACGATACAGATACATAATAATGCGAATTTTCAACAAGATATTCCTAAATTTTCAGTACAAAATATTGGAAACTAAGGAAGAGATCGTGAGCCCCCCGAGGCGCTCCAAACAAAATTGTTTTGCTCGTAACAAAAACCAAATTTATAAATTTCTAAATTTCAAATTTATGTAGATTCGTTAGTGAATCGGAAATTACAAAGTGCTATAATAAATTTCCATTATAAAGCCAATATGGATGCTGGTGCACAGTTTCGAGGCACTAACTGCTCTACCAAAATCGATATTACACTAAGGGTGCAATCAAAGATATTTAGAAAAATATCTCTAGTATATATCTCTCTATATACCTCCGTGAGGCCTCAAAGGCTCGTGCATACAGAGAGATCTTCAAATGCCCAAGGTTGATGACGAAATCAAAAAATATTTTAAAAAACTGCAGGCTCACCCGATCCCTTTTGCTACTGATATCGCAGGCATAATCGGTGTTTCACGTCTTAAACGAAGAGATGCCTCCGCATTAGATAGAAAAACGTAGATAAAAAAGCCAATTCACTCGTAAATCCTTTGTTGGTTGTTTGACCGAAGGAAGGGGAAGGAGCCCTATTTATGGCGTGCGTTTTGAGGTTGTTCCACAAACGGAGGGACCTTTAGTTTTACGCCACCTCCGAAAGGCAGATAGTTTTTTAGGAAGAACTTTTTTCCAGGAATTCAGAATTAGTCTCGGAGGGTTGTCATTGACTGCCGAGAGGCGACCACTTTAAAAAAAATCTACTGAATGGCGGGTTAAGGCGGGCTTACAAGAGTTTAACTTAGGTTAACATTTCAGAATTGACGCTTAGGCTTAAATTTACTCATAAGCGATGCAGTAAATAAAATCTTATATTTATAAAAAACGAGATACCCAACTATTGATTCAGTAGATTTTATTAGTTATTGGATTAGGTGCGCATACGGACTTCCAAATAGCAAGTTTTTGAAAAACGCTTTGGAGTAAATAGGGCAAACGGCCGCTCAAATACTTGAAGTTCGTAAAATTTGATAGATTAGCAATGTATCTGTCCTACAAATGTAAGAACATCAGAGAGAAAAGAGCCTTTTTGAACTCGCACAGATATTTGCTAATCTCTGTGGCCGCTAGTAGAAAAACTTTCCTCAGCATTTGGTATTAATTTTTTTTTATTTTAAAAGCTGAGTAATACGTACAACAACAGAGGTTCTTGGTTACCTGCTATTTAGTATGTTTGCCAGTAATGCGTTTTTGGTGTGCACATATTTTAACGTTAGTGCGTATGCTGATGATATTCAGTTATAGCTAAATATTTATAAGTCAGGCTTGAACAACCCAAGTCACTGCCTGGGTGTTCATAAATAAAATTCCTTTACTTCCAACCGACTGTTTTTCGTTGACGCTGCAGGACTATGGAGCTTGGTGTCTGTAAATACTGGACCGAATAGGAGTAACTTCGAAAAGAGCAAACACTCGAGGCTTCAGTAGCATTGATTTACCGCCTGCCTTTTGACTACAAATAATCTCGGTGGGAGAATATACGAAGTATTTTATGTTTTTTAAAAAATTATTTATTTATTCATTAATATGTATATATTTTGTCCCCTTCAAAGTAATCCCCATGAGATATTATGCACTTGTGCCAACGTTTTCTCCAATCTTCAAAGCAAAAAATCATCAAAGTAGTGATACAGTCTACATTCGAAATGCATCCGTGCACTTAATTTCGTTTTTCACACAAAATTTGATGCAGGTACGAGCCGAAACACGTGCAAGCAAAGCAGCTGTCAACAATTAACTGAACATTTAAAATGTCCGAACTCGTCGGCATGAGCGTGAGACATGAGTACCAACATATCGCCACAAAACATCGTCATTCGAATATACGTAACCTGCGAAAATTCAAAATTCGCGATACTTTTTGAACACACCTCATATTTTTTAATTGTATCTAATAGCTACTATCTACTTTATCCTAGCTAAACTATATATGTATGTCTTCTTTACAAATACTATTTTCATTAAGCACGAATAATTATTTAATTTCTTTCAACATTTCTTAATATTATATTTTATTTTATTTTTTTCTTTTATTTATATAAAATGTGTTAGAATAATATTCTAAATATTAAATGAAGTGCATATAAAATTCTACATGCAATATGCAATAATTAAGTAAAATTGAATTTGAATGCATACAGTTGTCAACAAAAAAATAGGAGCGAAACGTATTGGCAGGTTTTGACATTTTAATCTCTTCTTGTTTGATATCCATTATTTAACACAAAAAATTAACGAATTCTTTAATTCTTCATCGAAACAAATGGCCAATAATCTTTTGGTGGGAATTTTTTACATTTTTCGAATTTCTATAAATTTTGGTAGAAAACTTGACATTTTGATTTACATGATTTTCTTCATAAAATTCGTTCAATACTATTAGGTATGAGAATAAGTTCCCGCCCTCGTAAAAGAGCTGTCACTGCTGATACTATTTTTGTTTCCCTCTAGTAATATACTGATGATTTGAAAGTGAATATGTGAGGTCTCGATCGCAGTAGTTGACATTCGTTTGAAGAGTAAAGATCCTTTGTAATCTGACGTCAAAATGTCTACGTTCGTGCCGAAAAAACAGCATTTGCGGGAAGCCATGCTTCATTATTACCTTGTAACGAAAAGTGCAGCTGAAACGTGTAGTGATCACGGTAATCACGCTCCATCAAATACAATTTGTAAAGAGTGGTTTCCACGCGTCCAAAGTGGCAATTTCGACGTGAGTGATAAAGATCGCGAAGTGACACCGAAAAAATACGAAGATACTCAACTTCAACAATTATTGGATGAAAATTCATGTCAAACCCTTGATGATATGTCTAAAGAGTTGGATGTTGACAGATCAACAGTCGGTAAACATTTGCACGTGGTGGGAATGTTAACCGGGTGCCACATCAATTGAAGGAGAGGGATGTCGAGAGACCGTTGGTGACGTATGAGATGCTTCTTGAACGGAGTTGGTCCACTAATAGCACTTTCAACATAACTCTTACAGCTTTTTTCCACTGAAAATATTTCCTGTAAACGAGTTTCATACATATATCCGCGGGACTTAATGAGTCGCCTTTCGTTTGAACCTCGTTGAAAAATATTGCAATTTTCTTTCAAAAGTGATAGACGAATCACATTTTCCTATGCATAAAACTGCCGCACCTGGGTAGCGAAATACTCGCATTTCGTGAGAGTTAGAGATTATTAGTTTTTGTATGCTGAAATCAAACATATGAACTTTGGTGATATTAAAATAGCATCAAAGCCTTTGAAAAATCACTATCACTGTTAGATAATATTTATCATGACGGCGAGCATCTTCAAAAATAAGCATAGCGTTCGGATAATCCAGAAACTATACAGATCCTTAACCAATTCGACCCTTACGCTGCCTGAGAGCAATTTCACATGTTTATAGGCTTACAACAGTCGTTCTTTTTTCGATTTGATGAACCGTAATGATTTCGTTACTCATGTAAATCTGCACAAAATGTGCTCAACTAAAAACTAATTTGTGAGACATTTAGTATATTAATTAAAATAAACCGCGGTAGTGCTGGCGGGAAATTTGTTTCTGAATTTTGCAATAAATGTATAAATATATAATTTTTTCTAATAATTATAAAAATCATAATTTCGTCAATAAAATAATTTTCAGCACACAATGAATTAAATATCCATTCAAGGAAAAGCTGTTTGGGGCAAATTTTTTAAGTTTATTCCTCAAATTTCCTTCCAAGTAACTTTCCATAGCGCCTAAAGAGATGGGAGTGGCGACCTATAATTTTATAGACACTTTTAAAATAAATATAATATAATAAGATTACAAGTGAAAAACAAATTCAAATTAAAGGAAATATTCGATACTGTGAAGCCAGTGGAGGCAGTCACATGAATAAATTGTCTTCTAAGCAATGAGAATCTTCCAACTTTCTTTAATAATAAGAGGTTAACATAATATAATTAAGCAAATAAATTCTGTTAACCTCTTATTATTAAAAAGAAAGTTGGAAGATTCTCATTGCTTAGAAGACAATTTATTCATGTGACTGCCTCCACTGGCTTCACAGTATCGAATATTTCCTTTAATTTGAATTTGTTTTTCACTTGTAATCTTATTATATTATATTTATTTTAAAAGTGTCTATAAAATTATAGGTCGCCACTCCCATCTCTTTAGGCGCTATGGAAAGTTACTTGGAAGGAAATTTGAGGAATAAACAAGAATTTGCTAAACAACTTTTCCATGGGTGTACAGATTATGATTTTATAATTATTAAGAAAAAATTATATTTATACATTTATTGCAAAATTCAAACAAATTTCCCGCCCGCAGTTTTGGTACAATTAATATACTAAATGTCTCACAAATGGATTTTTAGTTGAGCACATTTTGTGCAGATTTGTAATAATCATTACAATTTCATCAAATCGAAAAAGACATTTCAATTGTAAACTTATAAACCAATGAGTATACTCGAACATGCAAAGTCGGAAGAATCTAATATGGATATCAACGCCCATAGCAATTTTGAAGATACTCATATCTGCATCATGATAAATATTACAACAGTGATAGTGACAAAACTTGATATATTTTAATATCACCAAAGTTCATATGTTGATTTCAGCATACAAAGAATATAATCTCTAACTCTGAATACTTGAGTATTTACTTAGGTGCAGCAGTTTTCCATGCATAGGAAAAATGTGATTAGTCTATCACTTGAAAGAAAATTGCAATATTTTCAACGAGGTTCAAACGAAAGGCGACTCATTAATCCCGCGGATTGTATGGAGCTCGTTTACAGGAGTATTTTCAGTGAAAACTGTAAGAATTTGAAAGTGCTTATTAGTGGACCAACTCCGTT
>JAYXIM010031128.1:0-101951 GCA_037575425.1 Anastrepha fraterculus | reverse complement strand
TATGATGTTACATACAACCGTTATGTGAATAAAATTATAATACCCTTGTGGGTATAAAACTTGAAGTGAGCAAAAAAGACCATCCACAAGTGACATACAAGTTATATATCAGTTTGGAATGATGTCGAGGTTAAATGATTTTACTTTTTTCACTTATTCCCGAAATGAATGCCAACGGTTTTTCATTAAATTTGCTTAAAATTTATACTTATCTTATACGACGTCGGTAGTATTATTTTGTTCACACTTTACTTATAAACGGCCTTTCAAAAGTGACGCCTTGATGTCCATAGTGAAGAATTCCTAGACAGTACCTTTTTATGCCATCGTTGACATTTGAAAAGTAGACAGATGTATAATTTTACACAAAAGAACAACGCGTTAAAATTATTGTAATTTATTATGAAAATGGTCGATGTTCAAGAACTGTAACAGATTGTTTAACCGTGGTAAAGCCACTGGTCTGGTTATAAAGATAGCCTCAGAATCTATAAAAGGGCTCTTAAAAGAGCAAAACTTAGTTCGTGGCGAAGGTTTTGTAGCTTAGATGGTAGATATACGCATACTTCTAGGCCCAGGAAAGTACTGTCCTCGACATCCCCGTCTCCCAGGTTTTATAAAAAGGCTGAACGGTTCGTGGGTAATGTCTAGTAAGGAATCTGTGCATCGCCTATTAGATACTCACTTTCCAACAACAATGAACACAATAATAGAAACTTTGACGAAATCGTCTCTTGTCCCATAATCGATGGACCGTGAATTGTCTCAGACCTTATAAATCACCTGGTACTGACGTTATCGCTCCAGTAGAGCTCCTGGTCGTTTTTAAAAGTAGCCTCAGGCTGTCATATATTCCCGATAAGAGGAGAGAAACTAACTTGGTTTTCATTTTCAAAGCAAGGAAGATTTCGCATGTGCTTCTGAAAAACTTCAAACAAATCAGCTTGTCTTCGTTCTTTCTAAAAGCTCTGGAACGTTTGATATATCTTCTTGAGCAATGGTAACTTCTTGGCAGCTCAACATGCTTCCACTAAGGGTAGGCCAACCGATACTGCCCTGCACTCACTTGTGGGTACTATTGAGGCGTTCTTCCTCACCTTCTGTGTGACCTGGCTGTCAACTACAGGTATATGCTTTTAATGCTCGATGGTTGGGGCTGTAAAGTAATTGCTTATGCAGGCGGCATAAATAGTTGTTGCCACATGTGTCAAATATTATATGTTTAAACTCTAAGCGGTCTAATGCAGACCGCTCTTAATAAGCTGTCTACAAGGGCTCTCAATAGCGGTCTGAGTGTGAAACCTTAGAAAAAAGAATTACTCCTGTTTTCGAGAAAATACAAAATTCCACAGTTTGTGAGGCCAACATTAAAATGTGTAAGGCTAAAAATAGGAAATAGCACCAAATAATGCTTGTATTTAGGTGTAATTTTCTCTCTCGACAAGAAACTAAATTGGAACATGAATGTAGCGGACAAAGTAAAGAAAAGCACTGTAGTTCTATTCCCGTGCAAAAGGGCATTAGGGCGCAGGTGGGGTCTTTCTCCGAAGAACACTAACTGGCTGTATATGATCGTTATCAGACCCATCCTTCTCTACGGGATTATAGTCTGGTGGACGGCTCTCGACAAGACAATGATTAAAAACAGGCTTCAGAGGCTTCAACGTACGGCGCTTATATGTGTCAGCAGCACTCTTAGAACTACAGCTTCTGATGCTCTGAATACTCCTTTTTTCTTATATCCCCTAGGGGTTGGACATTTGGGCATAATTCTCGGTCTGAACGAACCATACTTTAACAGGTTATTTAGTACTAGAATTTCAGCTAGATGTGAGGGAGTTGACAATATACCAGGCCGGAAAAACTGCCTACTGTTCTTTACTAATGGCTCAAAGCTTGACGATATAGTTGGCTTTGGTTTCTACTGTAAGAAGCCAAAAGTAAGTGTCTTCAGCTCGTCTTCTTAATCACTGTAGCGTATTGCAGGCTGAAATTCTAGCCCTTAATGAGATAGCTGTCTGGTTAGGCAAAAATGTAACTACCTTTAGAGAAATCTATATTTACTCCGATAGCCAAGCGGCGATAAAATCTCTTGGTGAGGCTGTCACTAATTGCATCATTGCTCGCAAATGCCGTGCGTCTCTGAACGAGATGGCGAAATATTTCCACATCCAATTGATAGGAGTGCCAGAGCATATGTTAGTAACATAGCAGGAATTTTATTTTTTGGTGGGTGAGGTAGGGTTCAAAATGCCTTCGCACTTAAAGCCACTGTCGTCTACTGCGTCGTGTGGTGCGGCCATTAAAAGATCCCTCCTCTCCTTGTGGGTTTACACTCTGTATTACTTCGGGAGAGCTCAGAAGGACATCCATAAAGGACCAATTCTATTCACCCACGTTTGGGTCCACCATATTTGTAGCCAGCTTTCATGCTACAGGTATAGACTCATCATTTTGTGCCTCCATCTGTGCGGCTTGCTGTGTTGCGCTGTGCCGAGGTCTATCTTTTTTTAGTTGTTCGTTCTCGACGTATTTGTTTACCACGTTCCAGCTGCCCTCGCGATCGAGCATTTTGCTGATTATGTTGTAGCAGGGAACTGTAAGGCAGGCACTACCACTCGGCTCGCTCTTGGTATGGAGATTGTAGGTATACCCCTCTCAACCTACAAACTGAGTGGTGCAAGTAGTATTGTCACTTCAGCCAATACGAGATGCTTTGATAGTCTGACATGTAATATGCACAAAAAGAATTTGGCCAAAATGGGACGTCAAACGTGGCCAAACGTTTCTATGTTCGTTGCATTAGGCACAGACCACTGCCTCATAGGTCGACACGCTCAAAGATTGATTGTACCTCTTTTCAACTATTGCAGAAGTTGCAAGGATGAGGAGGAGGAAGAGCCACTAGGTTTAGATACTTTGGCTCATCGTTACTGAGTGTTACGGATGACCTTAGGGATTTAAGTGCCAGGCCTATCAATGGCTTTGCAATTAAAATAAAATGGTTTAGGGGAGTAGCAGATAAACTGTTACTGTGGTATCACATGGATCGGCAAAGGTCTAAGTGAGTTGCTCTAGACACCGATTGCCATTTCTACCTACCTTAAGAACAACAGATCGCAAAATTCGTGATTTTTTTGTTGCAAAAAATCATCCAAATGAGTCGATAAGTCAAAAGTTTAAGATTAAAGTTTAAGATCAAAAGATTCCCAAAATTGTTTCTTCCGATAATAGCAACAGGACTGGCAGACCAATATTTCTACGTTCTCAACAATTAGACCTTCATGAGTCGGCTGTTTAGCGGATGACAGCCTGTAGACATGCTCGTGGTGGAAATTTATATGATGTAAAGGGTTTTTCAATAAGGGCGGGTAGATGTTGAAATGGAATAAAATGGCGTTTGCTGTGTGGCACGTAGCGCCGTCCTGCTGGAACCAGATGTCGTCTAAGTCCATATAGTTCGATATGGGCCATAAGAAACTGGAAGGGCCACCACGTCTACCGAAAAATGGGTGCAATGCGCGCAACGTTTGCGTTAATGAACGTGCTGTTCAATCGTGTAACTTGCCATGATGATTTGGCATAAACAACTGAATAATAAACAAAAAATTTGACAGATGTCACCAAAACAAAATGGGTGCCACATGGCGCCAAAATGGACCCGCGCCAATTGAAAACCCCTTTAGTTTTCACACATAATTGTTAAGAGCCGTATTTGAAATGAAAATAGTGAATCCTGAAAGCATCTAAGTTTTTACATGTTTCATTTTAAAACAATTGAAAGACAAATGCAATTGAAATGTAATCAAAGGCTCTGTAAACAAAATGAAACATTTCAAGCTATTTTTAAAGATTTGCAACCAACTCACAAATTTTGCTCACGGAATTCCGTAAGCGGAGGACTATTCTTGACCACAATATGGCTATGATGGCTAAAATGTGGTATTGCAGTCAGTTAAACAATAAATCATCTATTTAATATAATATAAAGTCAAACACGTATGGAGAGTTAGCTTGTGGACGTGTTTATCAGTTCCTTTCTATGGTAAGCTATGGTATAATGTCGAGCCTTCCCTTACGCAAACCCTGCGAAGAGTATTCTTTTTAATGGGAAAGTAGAGGGAGATCTCTGTATGTATTCTAGGATTGTCCACAGTAATAGTTAATGCAACAAATTTTGCACAAATTGGCAACCTAGTTCGCCAACTATAAAGTAAGTAAAAAATCGGATTGTCCTACAAATTATTTTTAATTTCATGTTTACTCACTGGACTCAAAAATATTGCAAACTCATTTACCTTTCCAAATAATGAAAGTACTTAATTGTAACACTTCAATGTAGAAACATTTTTGCAGTTTTTGATATTTCTACCATAATAATGTAGGCAATTTTTTGCGAAATTTTTGACAAACACGTATTGAGTAAGTATTATCCGAAGCCCACGCAAAAGCACACTTACTCAAAATTAAATATGAAATAAGTGTGTAATGCGCAAATCCCGCAGAGCACCTCTCAAAACATACAAGCTGGCACGGCCGATGTCTGTTTCATTATAAATTTAAACATTCACTTTTTATCTTTTTTTCTTCCTTTTTTCTTGTGTTGAATGGTGGAAAGTGAAAAAAAAACGGAACCGCGTTGTTTGGTTTACTTTGTGGTCTAACCAAGATCAAGTAGCCAGTTGCCCGACATACCACCATATGTGTGTTTGTGTGAGTGGGTGAGTTTATGTGCGAAATTAACATGCGTATTCATTTTATGTATGATAGTTACTTCATGTACGAGTATATCTTATTCAGCATAATTGTGTGTCTAAAGGCATGCTAGAGTGTGCGTGTGTGTGTTTGCATTATGCAGACACTCTGCAGGGAAAAAAGGCAAGCGAGTATGTAAAGATTCTATCACAGTTCGGATACAGTTCCAAGCGGACACTTCATTGGGCGGACATTTTTTCTATACCAAGTTTGAAGTATAAATTTCAGTACAAATAACTCTCTCATAAGCGGACACTCTCTTGGCCGGACAGTTATTTTTCATGCAATTTGCACAAAAACCCCTATTGAGTGGACGCGACCATCTTATCAAAGGACGTTAAAATTTCTTTTCATAACAAATCAAACAAAAACCTCTGTTGAGCGGACGCGAACTTTTTATAGGCTGGCAAAATATAAAAAATTTGGGAAAAAGTGGACTTCCCGGATAGAGTGTGATTGTTTTTTGGCTTGCGCTGTGTTTATATTAATACTGACAAGAAAAACAATTTCTCAGCTCGGGCAATAGCCAAATCCTGTAAACATAATTTTTCCAGATAAAATGTAATTAATTTAGTATATTTGGTAAAAATGTTATCACTGAGTCTCTATATGAAATTTTAAACGTATGATTTTCCTTATCAGGCTCAAAATTGTGAAAAAAAACTTGTTGCGTCATTGTCCAAAATAAAAACAATTATTCAGTCAAAATGGACGTGTGGGGGCAAAAAATTACGCCAATCGATAATCTACAAGTTTTTTGCAAACTGAATTGAATTAATTCCAAAACGAAAAAGCTCTGAAACAAGCTAACATCCCCTTGATTGACGTTGAGCGTACGCCCAAGGAAGATTTCACTGTTTAGTTTTTAGTAGAAGAAATCATACTACATGGCTAGTCATTGACTAGAATAATGCCAATAGTGAAATGATTAATTTGTCTGTAAATTAGTTGTTTTTGTTTTAGGTAAGAAAGTTCAACACGCGCCTATGAAAACACCAATGCATCGCGTTGATTAGAGGACTATTTATAAGTAGATACTGATGAATTTATTTATTTGATAAATACTACATCCCTGTCTATCAAATAAAGGAAAGCTTTAATTAATATTTGCTTGAAATTTATTCACTTTATGATATTTGTATGAAATTTAATATTTATTCACTTTGTATCCTCACTCGCATCACAAGACAGTTGGATTAGAGGAATAGATTTACAGATGGTGTTTGGCCACAATATTCTGCACGAAAGATTGTAGTCTGACGGTGTAGTGTGATGGTGTTAGAGACAAGTCATGTTTCGCTTCCGTACAACAATATGGACTCCACGCGTAAGGCGAATATTCGTAGTTTAATGGATTTCTTTTTCTCCAAACTAACTTGGAAGTCAGAGATCGTAGAAAGCGAGCCTAGCTTCTTATGCCTGTAAGAGACCTTTAAGTGAGACCTGGGGAATTAAACCTAAGGCTGTTCATTGGCTTCATGCTGCTCTCGTTAGACCCATTCTTCTATATGGAAATGTTGCCTGGTGGTGTGCTATGCAGAAAAAAACCTATTCTAATTTAGTGAATAAGGTGCACAGATAAGCGGAATTAGCCGTCAAGGAAACCACGTCATCAATCATTATGCTACATCTGCCACCCCTGGATCTATTCTGCAAATACTCAGCGGCCTGTTCCGCTTTAATGCTCAGAGCGAGCTCACAATGGAAGACTGTCACACATGGACAACCATCTTAGACTCCTCTACGGATGTACCCAATGATTGTGACTATTTCAAGCGAAAATAAACGCTATTCATGAAGCCTTAAAATGGTTAGAGATAAAAAGAGTATCATCAACAGATATCTGCATTCTATCAGACAGCCAAGCTGCCCTAGGTCCATGGATGCATTCCAAATAACATTAAGGAGTGTTTCCATTGTCGGAAATCTCTTAAAGAGATGGCCAAACAATATCGTATCATCTTAGGCTGGGTTCCAAGCTACAGAGATGTACGAAGGATCTGTAGGGCTGACCAACTTGCAAGAGAAGGACCTGTATGCCAAACATAAGTAATTTTATGGAGGTACCTCTCACAACTTATAAGCTTTTTATTAAGGACGCACTGGATTCAGTTCTGTAAATCAAAGATGGATTAGTGCGAATACCTGGGAATTCGCTAGGCAAACATGCTCAAAGCGAAATCTACGTCTTCCCAAGAATATTATAAAATTGAGTAGACTTCAAATTAGGACCTTAGTAGGGACAATCACAGAACATTGTCTCATAGGAAATCGAGCAAGGAGATTAGGCGTATATATGCATGATTTCTGTCGTAGCCGCAGGAATTAAGAAGAGTTAGAAACAATTCAATACCTGTTTTGCACACGCCCGGCTCTAGCCAGAAGCAGGAACTGATATTTAAGACCCTACTTCTTAATGAATATAGATCATTTATACACTTTCGGTATCAACAACCTTTTACGCCTTGACCAAAGCAGAGGATGGTTCAATCTGGAAGGGGAAATATAGCCCAGCACCTGCCGCTCACAGCGGACCCATTTCGGGGCCAAGTGGCAGCAAATAAATATGTACTTTAGTTAATGCATTATATTTGAGAATCTATATATAATAAGCTTTACCAGCGCAGATGACCCAGAAATGTAATAAAGAAAAGCACTTCAGCTGAATAAAAACACAGTTTTTGCAAAAAGGCCATTGCAGAGAAATCCTCGCAGCAATCGGATACATAAAATATTAATCAAAAATTCAACTAGTATTAATTTATTTATGTTCCTAAAATTAGGTCTCTACTTTTCGCCTAGCGTTATCAAGCGGCGAATAGATGGAAGAACTGGTAAAAATAAACATATCTTGGCAACGCTGCAACGCCACAAAAATAATTTAGCCAAACTGGGACGTAAGGCGCTCAAGGGCGCTACTTAATCCGTCAAGGAAAAACATTTATATGTTAGTTGATTTGATCACAGGCCAATGCCACCAAGGCCGATATGCTCGAAGATTGCAGCAAGCATAAGGAGGAGGAAGAGTCTGCGAGACATATTCTCTGTGACTGTCCTGTGTGGCATGTCACTAAGTGAAGATAATTTGGCTCATAGTTTCTAAATGTTACTGACGATCTTAGGGACTTAAGTGGCAGCCAGATCAATGGATTTGCGCTTAAAACAAAATGGTTTGGAGGGAGTAGCAGATATACTGCTACTGTAGCATCACTATGGATTGGCAATGGGTTAAGTTAGTTGCCCTAGATACCGATTGCCACTTCTACCTATCTATTTGCCAGTAGACGCGCTCATGGTGGACATTTAAACGATGCTATTTTTCACATATAATTAGTATGGTAAGAGTCGTAGTTTAAGTAAAAATAGTAAAACTTGAAAGAATATAAATTTTTAGATGTTTTATTTCAAAACAACATCTAGACGCATCTCTTGAAAGTCCCTATATTTTGCTAATGCACGACCGGACATTTGACATTCCTTAGGACATCGCTGTGTTAAAAATAGCACTCATTAACTTGGAAAAAAAGTAAAATACGAACTGGTTGAGCTGAACAGCGAACTGGTAGTATTTTTCCCTGCAGGGTAGTTACTTTATATCATATTCAGCATACCTGCGTATTTTAAGGTACATGCATGCCTATATGTGTGTGTGTTTGCATTATGCAGCCACATGCGCACGCGCAAGCACACACGCGCTCATTCTTGCGGCTATGCAACAGCAGGCGCGGTCTATTTTATTATCACTGGCATCTACATACATTTTTTCAAAAGCGAATACATTTTTCTGTACCATTTCGATTGCTGGCTAAAGTAACATACTCGTACGTATAATATATACATACACACTCACATACATAAATGACCGGTTGCCTCGCTCCGTTTGCCACTGGCAATAGCTTTTGTGTACGTGTGGAGATATGTTTGCTTTGTGGCGCTAAAGACGCATTTTTATAATAGTAAAGTACGGTGGGCACACTCGCGCCTCCCTCCCCCAATTTATTCATTTGTAGCCTGCATCTCCTTGCATTCCCTTCTCCGTCTGCTGGATGCTGCAAAACACTTTCAATTTTCAAATTCAATTACGTTTACAATTTAGCTTTTCTCATTTTTCAAGATTTTTTCATTTTTCATTTTCCATTTTTTCGTTTTATTTGAATTTCTGCTCTACGAATGCGGACTTGTTGGTCATGTGATCAGTTGATTATGGTCATTGGTGTGGTAGGTAGGCTGTTGTTTGTGTTGCTGCGTCATCGCTATCATTTATTGTTAAATGCCAACAATACTTGATTTACGTTTCAGACTTGTTGGCCACTTGGCTACAGGGCCTTATTTTGACTAGTGCCGTCGGTGGCTGTGTGCTGGTAGTGCGATGTATGTATGTATGTGTATGCAATTTTGTCTGTATGTATTTACAAAAGCTGCCAATTAATTGCTATTGGAACGCAACGACAAAGTCGCGTGATTGCACCAAAATTCATTTATTTGTTTGCATTTACTTTATTCGTTGGCTAAATTTTTGGTTCATTTGAAAGAATACAATTTTAATTGGAAATTGGCCAGTGTACGGTTTGGTCTATACAATTTGTTGTGCCTAGAATTTATTGTGAAATTCGATATGCAATTGCTCCAAGGATGCAATAGTTTTATTGCCTTCTTTGTACGCAGCCAACCGTAATATATGTAAAAGAGTTTATCAATTAAAGCCAAGTATTTATTAATACATTTGTGGGCAGTAAAAATCCTAATGATCGGCAGCAATATTCACGACATCCAAAATCTCAATAGACATACAGACACTCACACCTTATTTGATACATATCCACAATGATCTAAGACGCGCGGGGAGGTTCGTAGACGAAATAAATAGCAGCCTATGTGCTAACCAGCCAGTGAGGTAATTCCTTTTTGGACAGTTCAGTGGGGAGAGTGGTAGATAGTGGAGAGGTGTTTAGTACGTAGGTGTAGCGGTGAGGCTCCAAGTCGTGCATACTGCTATGCCGGTATAGTAGTACTCATGAGAGTTCCGTCTTCCCGGGCGTCATCCTGAAAAAAAACCTTATTTGATACAGATAGGATTATTTTGTACTGTGTTCTATATTTCACAATATTTTGCGAAAATGGAAAAACAGAGTACGCAGATATTTTATTTAGTTTGCTTTATTTCATTTCTCAACATAAAATACAAAGAATTGTTCACTCATTTCATTGTAATTTTAAATTCAATACTTTGAAATAAAACAACTGCATACTCTGTTATTCCATTTTCGCAAAATATTATTAAATATATAACACTTAATAATTTAAACGATGAATCTCTAGAAAATACAGGGTTTGATTAAAAAGTAATGAGCCTTATTTTTTTTAAGCAGTTTTATTAAACCTTTTGGCTTATACAACTAATATTCTTCTAAATAGGACCCTTGAGCGTCAATACACCGCTGGTAGCGGTTCTTCCACTGCAGGAAACATTTTTTAAACTCCTCCGCCGGAATCGCGTTCAATACGGCTGTCACAGTTTTTTGGATCGCCTCGATGGAGTCGAAACGTCTACCCTTCAGTCCGGAGGGGACAGGTCTGGGCTGTAAGGACGGTGGGGAAGCACCGGAACCCACCATCTTTGCCAATGCAGAGGTGCAGAGGAAGGCGGTGTACGCCGGCGCAATGTCATGATGAAGGGTCCAATCGCTGACGAGGTCGGGCCGAACCCGGGCGACGCGGTTTTTCAGCCAAAGGAGCACTTCTTTGTTAAATGCCGCATTTAAAGTGCTTCCTAGAGGTACAAACTCCTTGTGGACGATACCTTGAGAGTCGAAAAAGATTATCAGCATGGTTTTGACCTTGGATTTCCACATCCTCCCGGCTTTCCTTGAACGACTTATGTCACCGTTTTACCTGGGCACAGGACAGAGATTGGTCCCCGTAAGCCTCCTTGAGTAGCCCAATGGTTTCGGTACTCGTTTTGCTTAGCTTTACGCAAAATTTGATCGAGTAACGTTGCTCCAACGATCGCTGCATTTTCGCCACTGCAAAATCCAACACACTTTTTGCATTATGGGCAACTAAGCGATCCTTGTGAATGTCATATTGGTGTAAAACAAGGCTGCCCTCTTTCATCTTTGTTATTTATAACCGCGTTGGATTTGGTTGTTGAAGCGTCCGATCAGCAATGCCTTGACATAAACTGGAAATTCAACAGAAAGGTAAGAGATTTAGAATATGCGGATGATAAAGTAGTCGAGAAACAGATGGCGACATACTATCAGCAATAACACGAGAAAATCCTTCTATGAGCTTAGATCCATAGCGAGAAACTGCGCAAGCCGGAAAAATTATGTGAAATCGCTGAGATACAAAACAAGTTTACTGCTATAATGACTTGAGTGTATTACTCACTAAACCCTAAAGCTGCGGAGATGAGCTCGTTTTCCGATTATAGTATCTAATGTCTATCTGCACCAAGGCATTCCCTTTTAGAGATAAAACTATCTTTAGTAGTCGCGAGAGCGCTACATATGTGAATACCTGATAGTACAGGTATTTTTTGGAAAATCTCCGTGTCGTAAAAGCGCAAGACTTCTGATTCAGTGACTAAGCAAATTTGTTTTGGCAGAAAATTCCTAGTGAAATTTCCAGATTGAGAAGACTGGAGAAATGTAGTCCAAACCTTTGACCCTACTTTGGTAGATTGCTGCACAGATGATTCAAAAATGGTCTCAGGAACGGATAGACTTAGCATCTATTGCATATAAAAAACACAATAAAGCTGTATTGGATACATGGGTAGTGAGGGATTGCAGGAAATGACTTCGCTGATGAGCTGACAAGCAGATGTTGATTTGCTGTTCCGCTGGAACTGGCGATATTTTGTGAACTTAGCTGACCTAGAAGTCTACTAACGATCCTGATACTGATAGGTAAGCAAGAGTCTTAGAATCTGTACATAAGTACTTGGTATACTTTTTTTTTTAATTTTAATACAAAAATTAAATTTTTTTTTCAAAAAATTTTGAACAAATTAATTTTATCCTTAATTCTTCTTTAGTGCCAAATACTTTTTAAAAAGTATGTTTTATTCTAAAGAATTTAAAAAATGTATATAAATGTTACAAAGGCTCGAAGATATTCTACTTTAAAAAACCTCTATATTAAAGTTTTGAACACTGAATAAGTTTTTAAAAAAATTTACAAAAATGTCCAAAATACGAGAGTTACCTTTTATATTTTACATCTTCGGAACGCAAACATAACGGAATTACGTATGGCGAGCTGTAATTCGATATTTTTATCGAACAGTTTGGTATTTTATAGCCTTATTTAATTAAAGGGTGGTTCAATTTTAAAGGCCGATGTTGAATATGCACAACACCTAAACGTCAATTTTTTTCTGATTTAATTTAACAGTTTTCAATTTCTGACTAACTCAATTTGAACCGTGGAAAGATACGCAATCGAGCAACGCGTTAAAGTTATTCAGGCTTATTATGAAAACGGGCGTTCAAATCAAAATGCATATCGCGCACTTCATCTTCAGTGATGAGGCACATTTTCACCTCAGAGGATTCGTCAATAAGCAGAATTGCCGCATTTGAGCGAATGATAATCCAAGAGTGATTGCCGAGAAACCAATGCACCCACAAAGAGTGACTGTTTGGTCCGGTTTATGGGCCGGCGGAATCATACTGTGAATAGTGTTCGCTATCGTGAGATGATAAGGAACTTTTTATGGCCCGAATTAGAAGATATGGATGTGGACAATATGTGGTTCCAACAGGACGGTGCCACTTGTCACACAGCTAACGAAACATTGGCTCTTTTGGGCGAAAAATTTGATGGTCGAATTATCTCACGTCGCGGCGATGTCAATTGGCCGCCAAGATCATGTGGTTTGACACCATTGGACTTCTTTCTTTGAAGTTATTTGAAAGAAAAGGTGTACGTTGATAAGCCAGCAACAATTCAAGAGCTAAAGGATGAGATAATTTGGCACATTAACGGCATAGAACCTCAATTATGCCTCAGCGTCATCGAAAATTTGGACCATCGGGTGGAGGTGTGCCGCTGAGGCCGCGGCGGCTATTTGGCCGATATTTGATATTTTGTACTATACGTAATTGAGCCATACCAATATTATCAAAATAAAGAGAAATGATAATAATTTCCTAAAAAAATGTATTTAATTCAAAATCAACACCGGCCCTTAAAACTTAACCACCCTTTATAAAGTTTTCACTTACGAATTATATTTGTCCTTTTTTCAGTGAGTTGAAATACTCATCTTGCGTGAAAATTTTCGTGCGATGATTTATTACGATTTTCGACGTGAATTATCGAGACAGAAGTGCATTCATCTATTTACTTCGACTTTTGGCGTTGAAGTTCCACACATAGCCACTGTGGAACGCTAGCTCGACGATTGTGGTCGTGGATCCTTGCGGAATGAATTTCATAAAGGCAGTCCGAAAACGGTTACTGTGCTAAAAACAATCGATGCTGCGCGTCAATTGCTAACGCGATATCGTCATGTGACATATCGCGAGATAGAATTGGGAATTGCATGCACATTTGGTCATCAAGAAAATGTATTCTCATATCTCTCGTCTATGACATCGTTATGCATGAGGAATCTGGGACAGTATGGGTGCTCCAAGACCAGCTTAATCCAACAAAAGTTGTTCGCAGAGGGAATCAAATGGTCGTCTGTTCTTTTCAGAAAAAACTCTAGAAAATATCTAGTCATGACGCAACTGTAGTACTACAGAAACTTAAAATAATCAATTCTGGGTGGTACACAGTTTATTTGCCAGATAATTAAGGAAAACCAACCGCCGAAGAAGAATTATCCTTCTGTGCATCTAAGACAATGCGTATCGGCTCACACAGAAGGTTTTGTGATCACTCAAAATCTCAAATTAAGGAGCTTACCGCCCTAATTTGACACCTGTCGAATATCAAAAATAAAATCAGAGGTCAACGCCTGAAGAAGCTGTTGAAGCCTTTAAGCTGCTCGTTTTGGAGGTATCCCCTTCAGAGTGGCAAAAGTGAATGCCGAAGTGTATTGAATTCCAAGGAGCATATTTTGAAGAACAAACAAGTAAAAGCCATTTTCGTTATTATTTTTCTGTGTTTTCATTATTGGCCGCAAAATATAAAAGGGCCACCCTGGTGCATGGATCGCTTGAAATGGTATGGCACCGTGGTGTTTTTTATATTATTGTAGACAAATAATTAATTGATGGTCTGTCAAATAAATTGAAAACAGAAAACTGCAAGTTTGCAACAACTAAACAATTTTAAAGACAGAATCCCATTTTTATATGATAAATTCGGTATTAACACCACTCGCAGCACACAAAAGCCAGCAAGTGTGAAGTCTTCAATCTTGCGCATTCAAATTATAATTGATTGTGTAAGTACTTTTGGATTATTTTTCATGTATCAAAATTTAAAAGAATTTCCATTTCATGGAATTGCTGCTAAATACGAGTGGAAGACCACAAAAGCGAAAAACAAATTAAAAAAAGAAAATCCAAAAATGTGGTTGTTTGTTTCTAGTTGTGACCTTCACAATTGACTTTGTTATTTAATGTTCAGCTGCATCAACTTTTAACGTGCAACATCTATTTCTATTGAGTAAAAAAAGAAGAAAATTAGTAAAAAGAAAAAAGGAAACTACTGAAGTCCAAGTCGTTTGCCTTCTCTGCAATACCTCATAAAATGTTCGCTTGCTTTAGTCTATTTATGGAATTGGCTTTTTATTTACTTATACAAATTTCGATGCACGATCTTTGAAATTTGAGCTAAGCAATATGCTGACCTATGACACCTATAGCTGATAACTAGAAGTTTGAGTTTCCAGTAAATTTTTACGACAATGAATAGTAGCATAAATATTTTGTTTGCTGGTTTCCATACAAGTAAAGAAGAGATTATTTTTAATTTTACATTACTACCAATTTTGTTAGGTATAATAATTTTGCGGATAATAAAGCCTTCAAGGTTTAAGCCCGAGATTTCCGTTGTATATCTGGATTTTCCTTTACTGATGACACTTTGGAAATGCAAATAGAAGGATAGAAGAAAAAGAATTACAATTTGTTAAGATTTCATTCAATGCTTCCTATGCTGCTATGCTTATACATAAGGGCCAATTTTTTCGTCTTTGTTCCTGATAGATTCGGATTCTCTATAAAATTCTAAGAAACAAGTCCACTAAAGCTGAGAGGCTCGAACCTGGTATTAGAACTATCGACTAATCTATATGCCCTAATAATTGTTTTTCTTAGAATTTAAACGGCTAGGAGCCAGGTCGAAAAAAACAAAAATCATTCCATACAACAACGCATACAGAACAACGCAATCAGTCCAGCGTTGCTCAGAAATTTCAATATGCCCGCGAGAGCAGAGCAGCTAAGGAGAAGGTGCTGAGATGATTCCACCTCATTATTTCAACACATCCGACGCAAAACGGAATCGATGTAACTCCAAATCTCATAGCATTCACACCTTGCGGATAGTGTCCTGTGAGAAAATTCACGAGCTTCGAGAGTTGAGATTTTGTCAACCTCAGTAGCTCACTCGAGCGCCCCCGAACCACACGTGGCCGAAAGGATTTCGCGACCTTACAAGTTTGTGTACTTGGCCAGCGCTCACTGAGTTGGGGCGAATCCCATATTTCAAGGAGTATACCGCAAGTAGTCAAGGGAATCCCAATTGTCTCCATTCACGTGGAAATCTCCTCATATGTCCCTTGTCGTGCCAGTTTATCCACAGCAATGCCGCTGTGACCAGGAAACCAGATGAGCCTTATGTCAAAGAATTCGGATGCAATCGAAAGTGAGAACAGACCATCCGAATGCATCGTCACTGACCCGAGAGACCTAATTTCCACTTAGTTGTCGGAGTAAATATTTACTTTCCTGACTGTTAGTACGCATGTGAGTAGCCAAACAGCTGCTTCTTTGATTGCGGCTTCCTCTGCCTGGAGCATACTGCAGTGGTCCGGTAATCTGAATTTGAGTCTGATGGGGAGCTTCTCGCAAAAAACTTCTCCGCCAATCTTTCTTTCCAACTTCGATCCATCTGTGAACAAGTTCACCAGGCCCTGGACCCAGTGCAGGCCCCCGTCCACTCTTCCCTTGATGGAATGTGTGTGAATAAAGTTCAGTAGACAGTATACATTGATCCGTCGATAGAGGGATGAACTCAAAGCTCTGGGTATTCTATATTTCCTCGTGAAGAGGGCCAGCTCTTAGACAAAGTGCTTAGAAATTTGGTTCAAACCAATGAAAAGGTCTATTTATATTCATAGGGACTAATTCACAATAAGCCCGCTTTCAAACATCAATGATAATTTTTCAATTATTAGGACAGAAATATAAACAGTAGTCCTCGTATTGGAACGCATGCCTCACAAGCCAACAAACTTTCGTAATGGGTTTTGCAAAAACCTTCTTGTGTATGTTTTATCATCCGAAAATGAGCACAATAAATAAATATGCCACAACAAATTATTCAGATCGGTACATTAGTTTTTGAGCCAACTCTTTACATGAATTCTCCGAATAAGCTTAATATATCATTTTATTAACGAATTACATTTTTCGCCCTTCATCTTGCCATTTATGTGTCATATCTTGAGAAAAATCGTTTGCGTTCACAAATCTATTTTCAATTATAGTATTAATTTACGGAGTAAATCTTATAATCTAATTGTAATAGAAAGCACTACCATCAAGCTCTTACGCTTAATTTTTTTTGTTTTGTGTTGGGTGAGGAAGGATTCAAAATGGGTTCGTTCGTAAAGCGTTCGTACCTCCTCTCTTTCTGGGGAGACACCCTTCCCAGCCCAAGGACGGCATCCGTAAATGACCAAAGTCACGTCTGAGGGTGTATTTTGTATTTGTAGCCAGCTTTCATGCTATAGGCTCCTCTTCTTGTGTCACTGTGCCGAGGTCTATCTTTTTTTCGTGGTATTTCCTCGATATATCTCTTTACCGCGTTCCAGCTGTCCTCACGTTGAGCATTTTGCTGATTATGTTGACTGATGTGCTGTCGCCAATCTGCGCCACAACTAAAAAAAGTCATAAGCTCGGCGCGTATAGGTATCTCCGGAAGTATCCGTGGCCGGAAAGGAACTTAGGTAAGAAGTAATTCACTTCCCCGAAGTTCCTTTGGACCCATTTGCCTATTGATGGAATGAGTTTCATCGTCCATCTCCCACTCGGTTCAGTGTCCCATCGGGTTTGCAACCGCAGCATGGTTAGTCATCTCCGTTCTGCGACGTGTTCTTCTTGGAACCACATACATCCATTCGATCCCGGGTCATGAGGTCAACGGGTAGCTCCGCGCTGATCACAAAGACTGCAGCGCCAGAGATAAGTTAATAAGCAGAGAGGAATAGTCAAGTTTCCCCGTGATAATTTTATATTAAACAAAACAGCCAGCAACAAAATTTTAATACAAAGTACCCCTGCTAGTTTAACATACGCGCATTTGAAGTTTCTTTATTTTTCTTTTTGAATATATTTTTTCGAATGAAGCCAGAATGCCAAAAAAAAAACTATTTAACTGCCGAGTCTGTGCACTGAAAACAAATACCGTTGCTACTTGCCATACTTTGGCATCATTACCCTATGGGTTGTAGGCATTTCCACATCGACACAACAACCGGTTGGGAAAACTTTCGATTCTCATTTCCGTGGTTTACGCACATACCGTCCGCCCTACAAAATGTTTCATCAATTTATTGGCCCAACTACAATAAAGACCACAATTATTTCTGCGTTCACGAATTTGACGCAAAGTCTCTCACGCTTGTATAAAATTACATATGAGAAATACTCCATAAAGTAAATAGTAGATAGTTCTTTTAACTGCTCGCAATTGTGTGCTTGCTATGCCGCCCGGTGGCATGAACGCCTCTGAGTCGCTTGCAAAACGCAATTGCTGCTCACATAATGAAAATCGCTGATCGATGGTAATGTGTAGCGCAACTCAAAGAATATTTTACAATGTTGACGACGGCAAATGTGCGTTGCATGCCAAAATTCAAATTATTCGAATGTAAAGAACTGATGCGTGTGTGTGTGTGCGCGTGCGTAATTGTAATAGACAGCCCCACCCTGCCGGAAAGTTCCCTAGTACGAAATTAGGGAGTCGCGAGCGAATTTAAAACCATAAATAATTCCGGATCATTTATTTTTTCATACAAGCAACTATTGGATTTTACTTGGCGATGTGAGAAGAAGAGTCAATTGGCTCCCGGCGCACAGTGCGGCCGATTCCCGAAAAGCTGGCCAAAACTCAAAAAATTAAGTAATTGATTCAAAATTTCTTACTCGGGGGTTGTCGGGGTCACTGATTACGAATTTGATCTTAAAATTTTGAAAATCCACCCCCTTCCACCCCTGTTGGCCACCCCCTCACGTGAAATAGCGTATATTCAAGAACATAATCAAGATGCATGTAAATTTATATGTTTTCGGGGTCGCTGATTAGCAAGTGGTAGCAGCTGAATCTTGCTTTATTCAGTAACCATTACTTTTTTGAGTAACCTTTAATGGGTTTCAAAGCAGCATATGACGGCGTTGTATTACTATACAGTTTGAAAACTCAAATTTTATAAAAAAAATTGCAAAAAATGTATCTACGCATTGCTGCAGCTAAAAATTTTTTGTCGAGGTATTGATATGTACTAAAGATTTCTCGTATTTTACTAACCTTCCGAAGATGATTCCATTTGGTTTTGTTCAATTTACTCCATTACAAAATCTTTCAAATGTGTACAACTTTCACTATTCATCGACAGTAATACGATGCTCAAACGAAGGCCACGTTGCGACTGAAAATACAGAGGATACTTAGGGTACAGGACGTTGCTATGAACGGTTTTCACTACTCAAGGCATTACTGTAGCCAACCCAAAGACAAAAAAAACTCTATCTAGACACTTTTTTTCGACTTTTGGCCAGCTTTTTGGGAATCGGCCGCACTGTGCGGCGCATCCATTTGTGTACAAGTCTCAAGAATACCCTATATAACCCCAATGGCATACCTATGACCCATGAGCTATGACAGATATCAAAAGGTCTGCTTCCAATACCCCATTAAATTAAAACTCTTTTTTTAGAGCAATATTGCTAATAAAGTTTTGAGCTGCAGACCTATTGCTGCTTTTGCAGGCGCTACTAAAATAGGGATTAAGTATGTCGGTGTCAATTTTATATTCAAAAGTAAATTTTCCATGCATATTTAAGTCTTTGAATTACGCTATGTATCATTTGATGGTGGTGATGGATTAAATTTATATATAAATTTTACTGCTCTGTTGCTCATTTCTTGTAATGGCGGTAGCTTTATATCTTGCATTCTTGTATTGTAACCAAGCGAAGTCAGTGTTGGTTCTTCTCCCTTTTGCGTAAAATTTGTTTTGAGTTTTTAAAGCCGAACACACTTTATTATTGTAGTTACAAGGGTTGCTATGGATCTATTACACCGCGACAATTATAATGTAGAGAGAGGCAAAGAGAATCGTTTTTGTCTACTTAACGAACCAATTTCTGCCAACACGTGACGCCATTCGCAACATGAATAGCAAAGTGGTTCGAAATTGCGGATATTCGCATGATTAGTTCGAGTTTTTCCTATAGGGATATAGTAGCTTTAAGCAAAGTGTTGTGTGTTTACGTGCATTTATGAAATTAGATTAGAATGCATACGCACAAACTCAGGAGTTTTATAACAAGTTTTTGCCTGAACTACTCGTATTGTGGTATCGAGAAAATTGTTTAACGACGGGTACTTGAAAGACAAAAATTTTCAGATTTTGTTTTTCCCTATACATACATATACGAGGGGGGTTCAATAAGTACCCATGTTAGAAATTAAGACATACTTTTTTTTTGAACTCTCCAAAATACGCCTCTGTTCTGTGATGGCTTCTTCGCTCGAACACAATTTTTCCCGCAAGCCATTTTTTCATGTTAGGGAACAAGAAAGGGTCAGATCGGGGGAGCACGGTGGGGGTGAGACAGCAATTCATAACGCAATTCAGCGACAACTCCGGATGAGTGTGCCGGCGCGTTGTCGTGGTGGAACAGCACCTTCTTTTTCGTCAAATGCGCCCGTGTCTCCTTCAATGTTTTGTGAAAGTGGTCCAATAACTCACTATAGTATTGTCCAGCGATCGTTGCATGAGGATGGCGCCGTTCGCATCCCAAATAATCGTCGCCATAACCTTTCCGGCCGATGGGACTGTCTTCGGCTTCTTTGGAGCAAGTTCACCGGGAGATATCTATTGTTGTGATTGTTGCTGGTCTGTAATGATGAATCCAGGTTTCATCAACGGTGTCCACTCGACACAAAAATTCCTTCGGATCTCGCTTAATTGCTCCAAGCACTGCTTCGAGGCTAACAGCCGAATCCGCTTGTTGTTGCTTGTAGGCAATCGCGGCTCCCCTCGGGCCGACAATTTTTTCATCGCTAACTTATAATGTAAAATATTAATTGCCGTTCCTGTCGACACACGTGTGGTCTCTGTTACTTCACGCACTTTCGTTCGTCGATCAGCGAAAATCATGTCGTGGACTTTTTGAAGGATTTCCTCGGTAACCGCGTCTACCGGGCGTCCTGGTTTCCTTCTCCATTTTAGCGAAATACACGCGTAAAGAAAATCCGTAGACTCTGAATTCTAATTAGTAAACTGATTTGTAAATGATCGCTGAATGCTGTTGTAACTTTGCTTGCAGCAGTAATATGATTAATAACTCAAGTTCTGCGTAAGTCTAGAAAGAAGTCTGGTAAGGAGGCATACCCGCCAATAAGACTACAGACATAAGTTAAGACATAAGACAAACAAATGTTGAGACATAACCATTTTTGGCAGATTCTAATCAGCAGTAGAGAAATTCAGTTCCTAAGGCGAATAATTCTCAAATTAACTTATTCTCACAGCCCCAAACCCTAGCATGAAAAGATGCACTTAGCTGCATGATCGTGGACCTGTGGATCTGTGGATCTAAAAACTCGAAATGTCGCCAACCATATTGCGATTGATAGGGGACACGCCTTCCAGTGTTTAAGAATCTAACATCAACGTCGCGCCTCTATTAGAGGAAGGAGGAACTTCAATTGGTATCAACAGTAAACATGCTCGCTACTCAACTCTCACTCAGCTCTCACTGGGCTCTCTGCGAGCACTTTTCAGCCAGAAAACAATCATAATAGGGATCGTCGTCAAACAAGTAGTTGAAATTTGGTATGAAAATTACATCAAGGGCTGAAAGACTACGTGATTTCCCATATGAAGAGCAGCTCAAAGTAGGCGCATTACAATATTTGAGGTCTTCGGATCAAATAAGTTTCTTCTGTTTTACACAGAATGACTCTAAATTTGAGAATATAGTCAAGCTGAGTGTTCACCCATAAAAACTAAAAATAAAAAGTAGTTTCGCCTGCCACACCTGTGCAGAAATTTGCCAGCTCATTTCGCACGCATTCTTATGCTCGGACAATTGGTCGTTGTTCAGACGGCAACGAACCTACATACATTACTGCTGGCTGTTTGGATAAATGATAGGTGAGGTTCAGCTCAGTAGACAAGGTTAGGTTATTGTGGCAGCAGTCCTTGGTCAGTAAAAATTCGAGTCATTCCGGTACGTAGAACCGACTGCAATAGGCAGGTTACACCACGTCTCCAAAATCGTGGTTTCTAGGTGGAACTTAGGACCATAGTTTGATTTATTTGAAGCTAGAAATTTCATTAGTCTCCAGGAATGGCCTGATTTCTGTGCTTCTGCTTCATCCTGTCGTCTACAAGTATTGACTGGTCACCCGTGTGTGCGACTCCTTGGGGATTACATTCCAACGCAGCTCTTCTGATGTCGTTCAGGCGTTTCCGCAGTGTATGGTCGATCCACTTCAATTTGCGACGTCGTACTTCGAGAAGGATGGGTATTTGTTTAGAAATAGCCATTACGTAATTCTTACTTATGGTTTTAGGCCAGAACATCTGCATGATTTTGGGTAAACGACGATTAAAAAAGGTTTGCAAACCACACATGTTCAGTTTCCTCGTCTCACAACCATGTAAGACCACCGATTTTAAGTTGGCGTACGTCTGGATATGTGCGCCGATCTCCAGCATACCAAAGGCAGAACGTCCGCACGATACTAACCATCTTGTCACATGACCTCGTAAATCCACTCACCTAACACACCTCTCCCTTTGGATCCAACTTGTCGTTTTCTGGGCCTACTGTTAGATGAGTTAGACGATGACGATCGGTGACTACACTGGACTGGTAGGACGTGGTAAACTTCTACAACAACTGCACGGTTGTATTGATTTTTTTCGTATATCAGCAACACAATTTTAATATTTTAATTTTTAATAAGAAAACCGCTGGTTATGTCGGCCACCCAGCTGATTTTTTCAAATACGATAAGAGTCGGTTAATCGTCTGATCTTGAGCAGACCTTTGAAATCTCTTCACCATACTTTATATGGGCGACCAGACGTTCGGCGCCACTTGTGCTGGTATTCCTTTACTAAAATTCCATAAACCGTCTGTGGATGTTTGCAATCGATGGTAAAGCGTCTCCGAAATATTTACAAAACTTTAGTGTGGTTTACGTTATGGTTTTTTCGAGCAAAAAATAAACATTGAAATTCTCTTCTGCAATTTTACGAATTTGCAATTTGTCGGATTTGTCAGAAAATTTAGCTGCTTTCCTTAATTTGATTCTATTTGATTTGAGTTGGCAATGCTATCAGTGCTATTATTGAGCCACCCTCGCAGACATACCAATAAACACATATCCACATTTTGAACGAATTATGTGTGAAACAATGCGCTTAAGGCTTTACGTAATTATGCAACATTTATGCTTGGTGGCAAGAGAATTAAACAAATTGCCGCAAATGAAAACCACAAGCGTCAAACTGCAGCGGACGGATTGAATGGCTGGCTTTGGCCAATGGCATTAAAATGGCTGACAAATGTGAACGGCGTAAATGGCATGCAATTGCCATAAATTAAGAAAATCGACTATAAAAAAATAGACTAGAAAAAAAATCTCAAAAAGGAATAAAGGAAATAAAAGCGATAGGCGTAAAAAAAGCGCCTGCCTAAGAAAAATTTTCAAATGTGCGTAAATTGCAAAATAACACACAATTATCATGAATTCGAATCAGTGCAAAAAGTCGATTTCGTTAAGGTTTTCCTCTATTTAATAGCCGCTGTAATTTTTTTTATTAAATTTTTTGTATATTTTTGTTATTTTATTTTAAATAGCTTGCTTTATTTATGGCGGCCAGTCAGTCATGTGCTCGGACGATTTAACGCATCAACGTGATGCACATGCGCACATGCGTTAGAAAGCAAACAGACGGCAGCTGCAACTGCAGTAGCAGTGACAAGAAGAAGCACGAGAGCATGTGAGCAGGTGAGCATGTGAGCAAGAACGAAATCAGCTTTGTAGTGATGTGTTCAAACGGCTTGGCTTTAAAGTTATTGCTTGCTGTCACAGCTACATTTGCTATGAGAAACAAAAAAAAAAAAAAACTTTACATGCATACACACGAATACACTTGATATGTCGTCGCTGTTGTGATTATGGGAGTAACTGCAACTGCAGCTTTTATGCTCACTGTTTTATGTATGTTGTTTGTTTTTTATTCTTTGTTGCTTGTTATTAACACTGTTGTTTACGGCTGCTGGCTGCTGTTGACCTGTTGACGTTGACGGCGTACGCATGCAATGCTTGTGGTGGTGAGTGCAGAAACAGGCATATGACAGTACTTATAGTATGTGCATATGTATGTGAATATTTTTCTCATTTCACTTTATTTTTTGTTCAAGCATTTGTTGTTCTTGCTTTTCGTGGCTGCTCACAGTCTAGACGTTGGTAATCGTAATTGTGTCACAAGTTGATGACGTCACGACAAATAGTATGTCTTAAGAGTACTTCTACCGAATGTATCAATGGATGCAGATACTATCGGTTATTACGAGTATCATTTGAGTATAAATGGAATCAGTAGTAAAATAAGTAAGATGCCCGTCTTACTAGCAGAGCTTCTATTGAGTTCGCGTTTAGATATATTTTTAAGAATGGTCTACCGCCAAGAGTGTTCTTAGGCTTAGGATGTCTAGCAGCCTCTGGATGACTGACAAAGGAAATGCCTCCTTCTGATGCATACAGTGATCGAGCATATCATTTTTTACTATCACATGTAGTGTTACCGGGAAAATCGCGCTACATACATAAGGATATTATTATTTTGATAATTTTTGTTTACTTTGGTTGTATGAAATGATGTCTACAACTTAACGGTTATATTATATTTGATTATAAAGATTATTTAAAAAATATATTTTATATTTATATTGTTTGGGGAAACAGAAATCCATTATTTTCTCGGTAGATGGGTGTAGTTATTGATATCTCGTAAACTGTCGATCAAACAATTTAAAGTTTATGCTCGTTACCAAGGTGATATTTCACACTACAAAAATTTGTTTGCTGTTTTTTGTTTGTTCCATTCTGTTGTCAGTTCCAGGAAGTGTAAATAAAGGAAGTCAACAAAGAGATAATTTGGTACATATTACAGTTTTTCTTTGATAAAGACGAAAATGTAAACCAGGCCGCTGACAATGTGAGTGGTGTTTCTGGTGCCAATACTGCAACCGCTAATTAGGAATAATTTTGGTTTCGTCGATTCCATTTAGGAATTTTTGATGTTAAAAATGCATCTCTCACAGGCAGGCCCGTCGTCGAAGATTTCGATAAAATCACTGAAATAATGGCAGTTGACCGGCTATTAGTAGTCGTAGCATCTCTCAAAAGCTAAATATCGACCATAAAATAGTTTTAAACTACATAATTGCGCAAGAATTTTACGCAAAAATAATGAATAATAAAAACTAATATTTTTTTGTTTAGGGCCAATTTTTTTTTTAATTTTAGTTCAAGGGTCTGATCCCTTTTTGTTTATATTTAGTTAATTAAAATTTGATAATTTAAAATCAACTATTTTGGCCGTTTTCTACTTTACATCATTAGAAAAAAAGTTTTGCATGGAAATCATTCCGTCAACTATTTAAAATTACGTGACTAAAACAAATAACTTAACAATTTAAATTTTTTATTCATTATAATTCGTTTTTGATATGACCACCTCTGTTCCTGGCCCAAATTCTTTAAATAATTTTTCCCTTTTTTTAGATCTTTTAAATTATGCCAGCCACTATCCGGTAGTATTTGGAATCCATGTTTCGTTATGTTATACCACCTCTGCTGGGTCTATTCAATTACATAATCCTGAGAATATTATATCTTTTTGAATAGCTAAAAAGGCGTACTAATTTTTAAAATACATTCGGAATAGTTCCCATAATAATTTTTTTAATGTTGTGAGGTACTAAACACTTAATGAAAAATCGTAAATTTTAAACTTTATCTGACCGCTATTGTTAACAGATTGGTTAACAACTTCGTTGAAACTTTATTTATTTTATTTTATTTTTACAAGAGTAACAATTATAAATAACTGTCTCACGTAAGTACTAGGCGCTGGCTGCCAGGACCTTCGGCTTGTTTATTAATTATTTTTATTAATTGGCATACCATTTAACTACGATTATCGTAGTGATATACTTACACCATTGTTATATCATTGGAACTTATCCTTACATTAAGGGTTACTTTTTAACCATTCTGTAGGTTTTGTAAACGAACAAACAAGCTTCGCTACATCTGCTACATCCACTACCTTTGTTAAATCCACTACATCCGCTACATCTGTGAAGAAAGCAATACCAAGTGTACGAAGTCTCCTTCTGGCTAAGCCTTCACACTCACATTGGAGTTGTCTGATTATTTCCACTTCTTCCATGTTAGAATTTCTTCTGGGAAAACTTTTAAATTTATTGAACTAAAAATTTGCTGTATTTTCAGACTTAGTATTAGTAAAAATATTTACTTGGAAAGGCTGTAGATCTCCGGGAGCTCCTCTCAAAAACACGTTTTGCGTTGATCACAGGATCCTCTGAAATTAAAAAACCAAACTAATTTCGTTAAAGTAATGTTAAATCTAGTAATTAATCAAAAGAATAAACAAAATAATTTTTTTTGACAAAATGGCGGTTTCTTAAAAAAAATCGATTTTTGACTAAAATTTCAGCCTTAAATTGTTTATAAAAAAAAAAAATATTTATCGGTGAGAAAAAATCTTCGATTAATTACTAAAAAATATATTTAAGAAGCTCGTCTTAGAATTTGAGACTAACCGGTTTAGCCGTTTTGGAGTAATGTTAGTTACCGACTTTGAAGATACCATTTCGAGAAAAACGCGTTTAAAGTTTGAAAAGCGCTTTCAAGCACTCTGAAACGTCTTTTCAACTAACTAACTTCGAAAAAAAAATTTCTGTGTGTATTCTTAAATACATATATGAATATTGAAAAAATAAAATTAAAAAATCGATTTTTTGAAAATTATAACTGTATATAAGCCTTTAAGACAACTTTTACCAAAATCGTAGTATGGAAATTACAACCTTCTGGGGTGGTTACCTATTAAGCAATAACCAGTTTATACACCTATCATGCTTCTTTTAACTTCTCTATTCAATCTCAACAGGCTTTTTGAGCGACCGCTGTTTCATTTCGGCCATGTCTGTTTGCGTAGTTTACATGTAGTGAGTTTTACAGTACAAGTTTATTTCTCAGAAGTGATATTATCGACTTCAAAGTACTCCCCATCAATACCATCGTTTTATCTAGCTCTCCAAACATTTCTGTAACTCTATTTTCGGTATAGCCATCCTAGCCGTCTTCAGTTTTTGCATTAATTCCTCTCTGCTCTTACATAAAATGGGTTCTGCGTAGTGATTTTTTGACTCAATCAAACAGAAAAAAATTCCAGGGGACATATGAGGTGAGTTCGCTGGCGATTGGATGGTATTCGTTTCCTTATTGGTTCACATCTCATAACGCCCAAATAATAGTCCTTATTAACTGGCTGACCTTCTGGCAAAACTGTGTTGTGTGCAATAACTTTGTAATATAAAATCATGAGCATCGCTTTCTTTTTTGACTAAAAACGAGGTGGTTATTTGGTCTTGGTTCCTGCGTAGCTGTTCACTCACTCGCCTCATATCTGTATTGTGTGTCGTACCTCGTTTCCTCTCCAATAATGATGCATTAGATAATTGTTGGGTCGAATTTAGCCTTGGAAATCATTACCTTTAATGCGTGGAACGGATCCATAAGCAATGTTCAAGTCCTCTGCTAGCTCTCTGATAGTTAATTTGGGGTTATTTATCAATTCTTCTTTCAGTTTATTGATGTTTTCATCAGTTTTCTTTGCCATTATATTCGTCATCCTCGATGGACTCACGTTCTGTTCTGAATCCTTCATGCGGCGTTCGTAAACAGTTGTTTTCCTTAGAGTATCATTACAAAATTTAATACAAAGTTGTTGTTGCAAATTCAAATGCGCTAAACTTTTAAACAGGTCAAGCAATGACAATATAAATTTGGTAGGAATGTTAATCACAGGTATGACCTAACCAAAAAAAAAAAAAAAATGGAAAACAAAATAGAATAGTACATTTTGATCAAAATGATAAACTCTGTGTTAGAGTTAGGTCCAACCAACCAACAGTCTATGAATGAATAAGAAAAAAATTACTGAAGATTTTACAATATAAGAATATTCAGCCTCTTATAGGAATATCAGTGGCGCCCTGGACTCTTCATCATATGAATGTGAGCAAATTCGATAAATCAGAGGATAAAATGGAATGCGGAGCTCAGCATAACTACTCCGCGGTAACTGAAGAAATAAGCTAGAAGTAGAATTCATTAAAGACTTTCTGTGTGAATATCCCAGACCTCCAAGAATTTAGGGAAAAAATGCGTAAATATTAAGTAAACAAAGCAGTTTTTAGCAAGTACAGTTTTGACTATTTTACAATTTCGACCACAAGTCCAGACAAGTTATTTTAAAGTTACTGGAATGAGTTTCAGTTGTACGAGTATTTATATATATACATGCCGAATAAGTATACAAATAGGTACTATCCCCTCCAAACAACTAAGGGCGTAATCCTTGTAGAATCACAGATAAACGCATTTATTTTAATGCCCAACCAACAAAAGAGGTCAGCAACAAACTTTCTGCACAAACAAAATCGCAGCTGACAACCGAATGAATAAACGCGCAAATTCACCACACTCACTCAATTCTGTCATACTATCTATGGTAAGACAACTTGAATGCTTTTTCACACTTGAAACCAAACAAAAATGCTAGTTCATGCAGTATATATGTAGATGGTAAGATTATGCGTGGAGTCAGTGGCGAACAAAGTAACTCAAATGTCTCGTGATCAATGCGCAGTCGCACTGCTAGCACACGAGGGACCAGCAGGGCGACGGCACACCAGGCGACATGAATGACAGCTAAGTGTGCGCTCTACCAGCGTCTTACTGCTACCAACTGCATTTCATTTAACCCACTACTACGAAGCTTTCTCGGGCAAAGCTTTATAATCGCTGCTGCTGCGCGCTGCAAAGAATGCGTCAACTTTTGACGGCGGCGATGGCAGCAGCAGCAGCTGGTTGATTGGTTTTTTTCGGCGGCACTTGGCCAAACCGTTCAGTTGTTCGTTGGACATATGCCGAAGCGGTGGCGATAGCGGTAGCTAACGGTACATTGTAAAGCAGGAAAGTGAAGACCTGTACTGGTCAAAGCTGAAGATTTCATTTGTGAATTTTCGCTAAGTAAACTGTCGCTGTTTCACCAGTTGACAAACAAAACGAAAGAAATATTAAATAAAATAAAATAAAATAAAACGCGCGCGCAACTGTAGAAGAAAGCGGAAAAAATGCGGACAAATAAATAGAATTTATTATTTGTAAAAAGAAATTTCTGCTTGATTTTTAATATAAAAGTTGAAAATTAGTACATTAAAAATTAAAAAGAATGACAAATTAAATAAAGGAAGGTGCGACGATATAGAAAAAGCGCAAAAAGTTGCTAAAGTAGCGAAGATTTGGAAGAAATATAATATACAACAACAGCAATAATTTCAATAGCTTGACGATTTCTGTGTTACTCATTTGTACTAATTGTTACAATTGACAAATTGAGGGTATAATAAAAAGAATTTTGCTGTTATATGACAAATTGTTGACAGTCAAGTGCACAACAAAAGACTTAAGCGACGAACCTGCCGCAGTGGAAAATAACGCGTTGAAGCATTGCAGTTATTATTTTTATTTTCCTTTATTTTTACTAATCGTATAAGTTTACACATTTCATTGAAAACTAAAACAAAACAAGAAAAAAAAAGAATTCAAACAAAAGTATATGCTGTTCGTATGAGTACAAAATCATAATTCTTTATTGCTGTTGTAAGTGGATAATATTAACTACTCCAGTTGCTGCTAACTTCTGCATTCACAGAATCTAGCAGGCATTTCTGTGTTGCTGCCAATATACCAGCTGTCATATTACGCGCTAACAAAATGATTTTAAGGTGAGTTATGAAATTACTGTTATAATTGGACAATTGAGGCGAGTTCTTGAAATAGCAGTGAGCAAATTGCAGCTGTGTAACAAAGCTCAAGGGCGAAAATGATTAAGTGATTACTTCAGAAGCGAGTTGAAGTGTTAGTTTTTGAATTTAATATATTATCACAGTTCCGCCTTTGGTGGTTAACTCTCTATTGGAGGCAGTTTAAATTTACTGAGATTTCTTTACATTTGTTGCTGTTTGTGTGTGCTTTTTTTTCGAACTCATTAATTAAATAGCGCCTGTTGTGCACCATTCAGTTGACATACATAATTAATTTTGTTTTTTACAATTTCGAGTACTTTGTCTGCGTTTGTTTAAGTTATCTTCTTTTACTTTCCTCATTACTTATGAGGTCTATGCGACAAACAAGCTTCACGTTCTCGCCTCGTCATTCTCGTTGGTTAATTTGTATTCAGGTTAAATGCGCGGTCAGTGTACGAGCATTACGGCGTAGTGGAGGTGAAGAAGAGCGTAAGAATATGAAGCTGCTGGAGGCAGAAATGAAATAAAAGATGGAAAATGGCAGTAACGTCAAGTAGTTGATGAAGGTTTCTTTTCTTAACAGAAATCATTATAAAATGGTTTGCCAGTGATGTGTGCTTACGTAGTTATTTAAGGCCACAAGTGGCGGATGCATACATTGAGAGTTAAACTCACATTTTTTTTAATATTGAATGTTAGTGATTACATAAAGTGTAAGAGAAAAATGCAGATATTTGTTTTAGTAAAAAATCTTTCATATTAAAAATGAATAAAAACAATTCTTTTGCTTGTGTTTGCCAGAAGTTAAAGAAATAACATTTTTTTGCTTTGTTCTCCTATTTAAAAAACTACAAAATTGATGCATTTTATATTGTTATTTTTTTTATATATCATTGGCTTGCCTATTAAAATTCCAAGAAGCATGAAAAGATAATTTAGAGATTTATTTAAAATAAAGTTTTTAGCTTGACTATTTTTATTTATTTTTTTGAAAGAAGCTAAAAAACTGTTTTCTTTCGTTTTTCTTCTACTGAAAAAAAAAAAAATTTCATGCATTTTATCCTGCTTATTTTTTTATATATTCTCCGCTTATCTATTAAAATTAGGTAGAAAATTTTTAATTTGAAAAATACTAAATTCTTTAATTCTAATAAAACTATGTTTTTGGGTTTTTTGTTTTAAATAAGTTAAAAAATTAAATGTTTGTGCTTTGTTCTTCTTTTGAAAAAAAAAAAATAGTTTTATGCATTTTTTGTTACTTCTTTCTTTTATCTACATGGGTTTGCCTATTAAAATTCCAAGAAGTATGAGATCAAAATTTAGAAATTTGTTTTAATAAAAAATTTGAATCTTAATAATAACATTATATTTAAAGTTATTACATTTTTAAAACAATTTCTTTTCTTTTTAAAAGAAGTTTAAAAATTTTTTGTTTCTTTGTTCTTCTACAGAAAAAAAATATAACAATTTTATGCCTTTTATGCTGCTTATTTTTTTTAATTATTTTTGCATATTAAAACTTTGCTCAAATGTTTTAACATGTTTTTTAATATTATTCGGTTATCTATAAAAATGTAGCTCAATTGTTTTAATATTGAATACTGACGATTCCAGCAAGGAAGAGAGTAAAGTGCAGGATTTATTCTAATAAACAATTTTTATTTTATTAAAATAATTTTTTTTTGTTTTTTGAAAAAAAGTATCAGGTCAGTCCATACGTTCGTGCGTTTTTTAAATGTGGTTTTAAAATTAATTAAAAAGATGTTTAAAGCATTTATTAATCAATAATATATTTTCCTTCATTATTTACAATGCCTTCCCAATGTTTAGGCAAATTTGCTCAAAAAATTGTTTGTCCTTGGAGCCAAAATACGCTTCGATATCCCTTTTTATAGCTTCTTTTGAGGAGAAGTTCTTGTAACTCATATGGGATTGAAGTCCACGGAAAAAAGTGATAATCACAAGGTGCAATATCCGGAGAGTATGGTGGATGCGGCATTAGCTCCCATCCGAGCTCGTTCAGCTTGCCTAATGTTTGCCTTGCGGTATGAGGTCTTGCGTTGTCGTGGTGAAACAAAACTTTGGTTCTATTCACTAAAGACGGTCGATTTTTTTTTAATTGCCTCATTCAGGTTTAATAGCTGAAGGGAATAAAATCAGCAGTTATCGGCTGGTTTGGTTCCAGAAGTTCATAATAAAACAATACCGGCCATATCCCACCAAATAGACAGGAGAATCTTTTTGGGGTGAAGGCCATTTCTAGGGGTCGGTTCTGGTGTTTCATCTTTATCTAACCATTGGTGTTTGCGAACAGGATTATTGTAGAGGACCCATTTTGCATCACCAGTAACGATACGGTTCAAAAAACTTTCATTTTCAAGCCGTTACAGCAACTGAGAAAACCCATTTACTCTCTGCTGAAGGTTGGAGACGGAAAGTCTATGCGGAACCCATTTTCCCACCTTTGAAACCTTTCTCAACTGCACCAGGTGCCTGTGAACTGCTCCATGCGACGAATTTAATCTCTGAGCTATCATATCGACTGTCAAATTTGGCTCAGCTTCCACGAGTTTGGGCAAGGCGTCGGAGTTAAAGACTTCAGAATGACCAGCTCCTGTTTTTGCTTGCTTATTTAAGTTTAGCTCATAGTTTTTAATACTGAAAATAAAAAATGCAGAAATTTATTTGAGTAAGAAATCTTTAATTTTAATAATACTGAAATTAATGTTTTTTCTTATGTTTAGAAGAAGTTAAAAAAATTAAACTTTTTTTGCCCTGCTCTTCTACTGAAACAAATTTTAATAACTGAATGCATTTTATGCAACTAATTTTTTTTCTATTACTGTTTTCATTTCTTAAAAACAATGGCATTGAAAATACATTTCATTTACTGCCTTTTGTATATCCTTTAGAAAATCGTATACATTTACCTTTTGGTTGGTACTGTTTTCGGAATATCACATTGAATTTTCATTACTTTGAAAAGTATATAGAACAAAAGCGTTGTTGACAAAAGATGCTCGCTTAATTAATGTATTCAAGCTTCGAATAATTTATGCAACTATTATATTTTTTACTTACTTACTTTTTACCGTCAGTGCTTTGTGACACCCGTTTGCCTTCAAATTCCTATGAAAAGGCTAATTTGGTAAATGCAATAAACTCAATTCATCAAAAGTGAAACCAAATATTTTAAATATAATAGCACATACATAGTAAAATATGCTTGCTCAATGGGACTCAAACAATGCTATATATTGGATTAAAAATTACAAAAACCAAACACAAAAAAAAAAATCATCGAAGTACTTCAGTTATGACATAAAAGTAAAATAAAATATTAACAAAAGTCGAAGACGCGTTGAACTACAGTGCCAGTTTTCAATCAAACTTGAGGTCTTTGGCACTGATGTGTTAAGAAGCGACCGCCTGGGCTCCTTGGCATTATAAGATCTTCTCAGATTTCTTCGGAGGTCGGGTGGATTTAAAGAAAATTAGAAAGGGAACCCGAGTGCAGTACAATGGACTTAATGTTGGCTGTACTTGCTAGTCTGTCCCAACTAAAAATAATCCGAAATTACCAAATCCAATGTCTCTAAGACAAAATTCACAAATAAAATTCCCAAAATCAAAATATTCAAACATTAAATTCCTCCTGTATTTCCACAGGAATTTAAATCCTGTTTTATTCTAGTGTAATCAAAACAAATTTCATAGAAATTCTTTCTTTCTGATTCTTATTTCCTCTGTTTTTCCTTCAATACTCTTTTATTTTATCTGTTTTCAATTTGTTTTTTATTTACAATAACAAATGTGCAATATTAATTTAATTTTGAATAACTTTTTCCTCCATTGCTTGTCTGTTTGTGTACGCAAGCTGTCTACTTCACAAGTGTCAAATATGATTGACGTAGGACACCATTTGCAAAAATTGTAAATCCTTATTATTAAAGATAGGCGACTAATTTTGCACAACCTTGTAAAGGGGTTTTCAATTGGCGCGGGTCGATTTTGGCGCCCTGTGGCAGCCATTTTGTTATGGTGACATCTGTCAAATCTTTTGTTTATTATTCAATTGTTTATGCCAAATCATCATGGCAAGTTACACGATTGAACAGCACGTTCAAATGATAAAACTTTATTTTCAAGATGAGTGTTCATTAACGCAAACGTTGCGCGCATTGCGCCCATTTTTCGGTAGACGTGGTGGCCCTTCCTATTTCTTATAGCCCTTATTGAACCATATGGACCTAGACGACATGTGGTTCCAGCAGGACGGCGCTACGTGCCACACAGAAAACACCATTTTATTCCATTTCAACATCTACCCGCCCTTATTGAAAAACCCTTTATAATAAAGTTTGTTTGCATTGATGTGCTTTTATAATGAAACTTTCTAAAATAAAGGCGTTTTTTATTAAAGAAAATTCTTTTTTGTCAAAATAACGGGTTTGTATTTCTCCTTTTGCTACTCCGTAAAGAGTTATAGATTGCGAATAGTTTTAAATATCTCCAGAAATTTTTAAAAAAAGTATTTATTACAACTCTTCAATGCGAGTATTTAAATAATTCATAATTTACGCAGCTTACAGTCTCTTAGCTTCAAAAAAAGTGTATTTATATACAGAAGTACCGGGAAACTTCTCATAGATATTTAAGAATATTATTATGTAGGGAATTTCTGATTAATTTTTCTATATGCCCACAACTTAAGGGTTTTCGAGATATGCGGTTTTAAAGATTATTAAAAAAAATATTGTTTTTTTGCTTGTACGTCTATGATTTTAGTTAGAGGGCATACCAAATAATACGTATTGTAGAACAACGTCAAGATGCACACCACAAATAGGAGGAGGACCTCGGCCAACACCCAAACCGGGTGTAAGCGCCAATTATTTATTTTTTTATTTTTTTATGTCAATTAAAAAAACCATCAATAAAATTTGAACCAAAACTAGCCAGTTAAAAGTAGCTGCCTGATAAAGTTTTGAATTTACGATTTTTCACTAATTGTTTCCTACTTCAGACCATTAAACAAACATTTTTAGAAAATAATCTGCCAATTATTTTAAAACCTAGAATTTCTACTACGAAAAATCGATTCCAAACCCTACCTGCTTCGTAATTTAAATAATCAAAAAGGACGGGCGAACGTTTGTGGAGGTTGAAAGACCCCTCATTATTTTTACTGTTCATGGAACCATCGGCTCACACGGCGAAAAGCTAGCCCTACCGTTTAACCTCCATTGCAGAAGCTGTGGGGACCTTTCAGCGAAGGATGATGTTGAGTCCTTTCTCTGTAAATGTCCAGGCTTGACAGCTAGACGGTTAAGTTCACTGGGTGTTTCTTTCTTCAACAGCCTGGAACAGTGCGCCAAGCTAAATCTTATCAATATTCTTCATTACATTAACAGCCCTGGCTGGCTGTAGATATCTGCCTGTTGAGGGTCTCATACTGAACTGAGTGGTACTTCAGCAATTTCGCCTACATACTTTAATAGTTTTTTTTTCTTTAGTTTGCTTATGCCTATTTACATATAAGAATTTATGGCAAACATTTGTACAAGATTTTACAAAATTTTCTATTTTAATGCATTAGAGGTTATTTCATATAGCCTCATTGACAAAGAAGCGGATATTTTTGTTTTGGTATATCAATACACAAAACGAGAAAAAACATTGCCCGAGGTCATCAGATGTATTGTTCTCTTGTTCTCATTGGAACAGATTTGTGGAGTTCTTCAAACAACGAAAATTTCAAGCACACAATCAACATTTAATTCAAACTGATGGGTGACCTTTTTCCAGCTACTGAGTGTGAGAAATACATCTTATGAACATTGCATCCTTGAACGCCGATTTGTAAATGAATAAACAAAGTCAAACTAATGCCAATTAATTTTAAAATTTTTTTACTTTTGACATACATATATACACTAGGGTTACCCGGTGGGCAAATGACACAGTTGCGTGCCGTAGTTACGTTCTAATGCCAAATTTCAATGTGGTTTGTTTTATGTTTTCAAAATTATTGCCCTTTAATGCCCAATCTGAATTTGAAGAAATATACTATGGAACTGAACCTTTTATGGACTTAATAAAATAAATAAATACTGTGTATCATTTTGAAAATTTAAATAAAAGAATACTTAAGCGGGTAATCAAGATTAAACCCTTGATTTTTCTGTGGTGTATTGGGTATAGGCAAGGAACGAAAATGTGCCTATTTAAAACTTTTATACAGCAATTTCATGCTTGTTAGCAAAGAAATATTAGTTCTATACAATTATTTTTTTTTTATATTTTTTAAAAAAGTCCGTCCTTTTTCGCGATTTTTACCGACATTTTTTCAGTGAAAAATAAACTAAAAAAAAAATAGAGTCAGGTTTTAAATTTTATATTTGCAGAAAAAATGGAATGCAAGTTTTGACTTTTATTTTGTGTTTTTATATTGAGTGAAAAAATAAAACTCCAATTTAAAATTTTCTTGTTAACTGAAAATATGCGTTATTATATATTCTATATTAAAAAGTGTGGGATACATTTTAATAGGCAAGCCAATAACAGATAAAACAAACAAGCAGCATGAAATACTTAAAATTATTATTATTTTTTTCAATAGAAGAATAAAGAAAAAAAAACTTTAACAAATTTAAATAAGTTAATTAAAATTAAAATTTTTTATCAAAATAAATCTTTGCATTTTGCTTTCAGGCTTCTTGAAATAGCCCAATTTTAATTTTTTTATTGACTGAAAATTTATCGATGAAAAAATAAAAATCATTAATTGACTCGTTCCAAAAAAAAATGTTTGGTAGCAAATAAACATTTTTTTTCTTCTTTATTCGACTGAACAAATAAAAATCCAATTTAAAATTTTGTTTATTGACTGAAAATGTATCGAAGAAAAAATAACAATCGTTGATTGACTCCTCCCAAAAAAATTTTGGATCACAAAAAAGAAAAAAAAATTTTAGCTTCTTTATTTAACTGAAAAAATAAAAGTCCAATTTAAAACTTTTTGCCAGATTCAAGAAATTGTTTCCTTTGCCCGAAGACCCTAATATACATACATACAAATAAATAGTACATCGCATTATACTTTTAGCCATTTTCTTGTAAATTTTCTGCCCCAAATATATAATTTAATTTTCGCACGCTTCTTATCTAATGACTTCCGTCATTGCTTGCTCACCTGCAGCTAACAAAAGACTTAAGACACGAACTTGTTGGGAAATATAGCACATAATTCTTCCTTGTAAACTAGTTAGCTTTAATGATAGAGTTTATAGTATTTCGGTTATGTATTTCCACTTAATACCGTACAAGATTCACTTTCATTGCTTGTTCGTGGCTAAAATACTTAACTGCTATGAGTGAAATTGGCTCTTAATTCTATATCGCTCTGCCGCTTTGCGTGCGTGCTATTTCGAGCGGGGTATCGCGGAGCTACACCAATTAACTAGTCCATAGTCAGATAAAGTAATTACTCTTGATTGATGTAAGCACGCGTTTTATAGTTACACATTTGGGTTCTGTTTATGTGAAAATTACAATGAAGTCAACGCGTGGAATAAATCAATTATGAATGCCCATAAATGTTCATAAAGTTGGTATCAATATGATTTATTTCTCAAATATTTTAATTTAACTTAAGCTTAAATAATTTATGAACCGGCGTGCGATTGCCATCAAAATGAGTTTTCAAGAATGAAATTGATTTCTTAATTTTGCCATTGATTTTCAAAGCAGCGTCGTTCCGCTTCATTTTTGCACTTACATTGACTTTGATTTTTTGTTTTTGCTTTTGTTCTCAACGGTATGACGTTGTGCGCCTTGAAGTTCAGTCACGGATGCGAAATACACTGGATTGAAGCTGGTCTGCACTGCACCCTCCTATATTGCCATTTTGGCTGAAACCAATAACGCTGGGCCAATGGGCGTGGTAGCCCCATGCGCTGCGTTGTACTTCACTCAACGGACAAAGTTCGTATTGCCTTAGGCATTGTATTGTTCACACCTTAATAATGCCAGGCACGATGAAAATATGAAAAGAAACAGATAAGAATGTAAATAAAAACAAGTTGAAGAAATATGAGGTTTCGTGACGGCGTTGACCGGTATGGTGTGTGCATAAATTATTGCCAAGTTATTACTAATTGTTGTAGTATTCGTTGACGCGAATTGTTAGTAGTAGCTGTGAGTAACGGTAAAATAACAAAGCACACATAAAAACGAAATAAACAAAAATACTAAGCTAATTCATATGTAAGCGTTTCTAGAAGTGTTGTATGTGAGGTCAGAAAAAGCGCGAGGAAGCGAGAGGGTCAGCTGGAAGCAACCGCAAATTTAGAAGTCGTTTGGAAGTTCATTAACATTTACTTACTTGGTTGGCAACTAAATAAGTAACTATTTCTGAAAAGTACTCAAATACATACATACATAAATACGTGCATACAAATAAGTATATATACATTAGGCCGGGTCGAATTGTGGGGAGGCAAAAAAATCGCCCATTGCTCTGTGAAAATCATATTATAGGGATCAAAATAAGAAACTTTGCCGAAGGAACCATACCTCTAAAACGAATTTTGATGCCCCCCAATTTGGGTCGAACTTTTAGTGTCTTTTGTGGGGAGGCAAAAAAATCGCCCATTGCTCTGTGAAAATCATATTCTAGGGATCAAAATAAGAAACTTTGCCGAAGGAACCATACCTCTAAAACGAATTCTGATGCCCCCCAATTTGGGTCGAACTTTTTAGTTTCCTTTCCCATGAAAAGGCCAAAAATGGTGATATTTTGAAATGATTGTATGGGGAACCCCCAGGGGAGTTCCAGGGGGTATGCCACTGGCATGGGTGGATCGGCCGTCCAAAGTTAGTAGGTCTGTTGGGGGTCGGTCATACATTTGGACTCGATTGGAGCACTCTAAATGGGTCAAAGTGGGATTTTTCGTTCGACCCAAATTGGGAGACATCAGAGTTCGTTTTAGAGGTATGGTTCCTTCGGCAAAGTTTCTTATTTTGATCCCTAGAATATGATTTTTACAGAGCAATGAGCGATTTTTAAATTGACCCGCCCTAGTGTCTATGCTTTTAATTAAATGTTTGCCTTCAATTACTTACATTTATTTGCAATGTTGAATAATTGGTTTTACATATCAATGGATTTTTTTAATTTATGTAAAAATAATTGATTTCAGGCGGTAAATAGATTTTATAAATAGCATGCGATTACTTGAATGATTGACATTTTTCGTTACTTCTTTTCCACTCTTTGTTACTCCAACAATCTACATATCAGGTCTAGCAAAAAGTTCTGACTATTTTTTCGCTTTATTTAGATGCGATTTATTTATGCGATTTAGATCAAATATACGTCATTTCATTCGTTAACTTTATTCCATTCTGAAGGCGATTTTCTAACTTTCTCATTGAGAAAGTCGAACATTTTTAAATGATTGAAGAGACAATAAACGTTTGCTGTCAGGTTTAAACTATAAAAAACGTTCTATCCAAGCTCGAGCTATCTCAAGCGGCCACCGTAGCCGAACTAATTTTTGCGGGACTACCATTCGGGAGTGCGTAGGTTCATGAAACACCAATTGATAGACACATTTTTTCCTGATAACGTTCGCCCATAGGCAGGCAATGCTAAACCTTCGAGTGTATTTCTGTCGTGAGAAAACTTCTCATAAAAACAAAAAACTATCTGACGTTCGGAGTCCCTCCCTTTGTGTGACAATATCAAGACGCACGCCACAAATAGGAAGAGGAGCCCGGCTAAATACATAACAGGAGTGTACGCGCCAATTATTTACTTTATTTTAAGCTCTCGAAGCACATTCAATATGTGCATGGTCTAGCATTGTTCTGATGAAACAAAATACCCTCTACATTCACCTATTCCAAGTTATTAATCCGACCAGTTTTTGGCGATAGACGTCCAACGGTAGAACGTTTGGCTCAATAGCAGTAGCTGACAGTGAATAATTATCTCTTCATATCCACCAAATAGACAATACTACTGTCAAAAATTTCCGGGGGCTCCATCTACGACTTCTATATACATTGCCCGAAGGAAATCTAGAGAATCAACGCTTTGCTATTTGCTATTACATACGACATTTGTTTTGGCGCCGACTCCGACTTTCCATACTGGTCGTAGTAGTACTGATGGTTTTTGGTTTTTCACCTCCATCGTGGAACGTTGTAACACAAAACTGTAAGACAAGTTTGTTTGAAGCGTAATATCACCTTTAAATTAGCCTCTAGTATGACCCAATGCAGTGCATGCACGGTATTAGTTATGGCTCACTAAAGACCTATAGCGGTGGTCAGAAATTTTTATTTCACTGATGGTTTTTGCCACGGTTAGGAGCTTATTTTTAATTTTAAAATATGTTTCATAAAACTTTACAAAAAATGATAATAAAATATGCTCATATTAGGCCTACCAATTTTTTGATTTTTATGATCTCGGCATTTTTAAATCGAGACTCGAGACTAATCTTGGGGTTTGGATGTTCATTACTTATCTTACAATAACTTAAATTCAAAACTTTGCATCAATATTGTTTGAGAAACTTTCGAAAATATAATAAATGCATAGTAAATAAATTGGTTTTAAATACCCTTTTTTTACTTAACTTTTTGTCTGAATCTTAGCCCAGTGTGACCAGGACAGCTGAGGAGAAGTTCGCCGAGATAATTCCACCTCCTCCTCAAAACAACATCCTTGAAATAATATCATATCTCATTGCATAGACACCTAGCGGACAACGTCCGGTAAGGCCACCCATAAAATTCGAGGCTTTGTTAGCCTTACAAGTTCTTTTGAGCTCCTTGGATCTAATCGTGGCCACATGAAAATCGCGACTTTGCACGTTTGCGAATTAACACCTCGCTCGCTGAGTTGATGCGAAGTCCACCTTTCCAGGTGTAGACCACAGGTTTTCAAGGGAATATTTAGTATTATTGTACAGCCCCCGGGGAACAAATTAGGGAAATTGTACGTACATCAGATTTTTATATAGAGCAGGTTTATATATTAGTTTGGGGAAAAAGAAATTCTTTATTTTTGCGTAACATTTTTGCGCATATATGTAGTTTAAAACTGTTTTGTAGTCGATCTTGAGCTCTGGGGCAATGCTACGAGTACTAACGGTCAACTTCGATTACTTCTGTGATTTTATCGACATTTTCGACATCAAAAATACCTGAACGGAATCGGCGACGGAATGACACCTTGATAACGAGAATAAATTTAAAATTGTTTGACCGATACTTTACGAGATATCATGGTTTAGATCTAAGCATGGCTGCTCCACGGTTTGACACTGATGATCTATTTCCTCACTGCCTGCTGGATTTATTGTACCTAAGACATTTGATTTGGTTTGTTGCAAAACCTTTTTTTGGCACTTTTTTGGATTCAGGAAGAGTTCAAAAGGTAGTATGCAAGGTTGCCTATTCCACGTCTGGTTTTGTAGGCTCTGATGTTCCGCAAGGTTTTGCCCTTGGTTCTCTCTTGTTTGGCATTTTTGTGAATTCTGTATTCTCTGTGTGTATGTCTGCACGTCAATGTAATTATCTTTCCTGACGCCATGCAATTGTATTTGTCTAGTCGAATTGAACTCGTAGAGTTTTTGTGTTTTAAAAATAATGGCAACCTCTGCCTGCAATTTCATAATGAGACACGATAATTTTATTGAACTAATTACTGCTAAATGATATGATTGCTCGTTAGTACTAGTTTACTACACGGGGAAGATGTTCCAAAATTGTCTGTTGGTACTAGCGTCCTGATGTTTAATAACAAGATAAACAATTTTGGTTTCGTGGTTAATTCTATGTTGAGATCTTCTAATGATGTATATAAAGTTGAAGATATTAACTATTCAACTTACTGTGCCACACATAGTGAAACGATTTTAGATGTGTGGTCAATATCAGTCCGTTACCCAGATCTAAGTGAATTTGAAAGAATCAGCTGAATGGCTGACGTCCCATGGGTCATAAAAAAGCGATTAGTTTATGAAAAAACTGAGCTTTTGCTGGTGATATACGTAAAAAATCGATGTAGTCTTCGGTCATGCTGCTTTGTTGCTGTCTGAGCAAAGATTGATTGGACGAGTCTGTGAATATGTGTGAAATGAGCAGCCAGAACTATACTGTCGAGTACTCGATGACCAAGAATGATAGATTACTAGGTTTGGCCAATAACTATGGTGAAAAACAAAATTGGAGGAGAACTTCGACTACCACGTCACGCAAGTATTCGTCCAGTGCAATCTGCATGATAATTTGTTACATATTCACACATTCGTCAAATCTGTAGTTGTGCAGACGGAAAAGATTACAAGATTAGGATTCATAAGATCTAATATGCATCAAAGTCCGATTCTCGACAAATAATTCTGCTTGTCTTCATCAATGCTGTTCTGCATTAATGTCTTGGGGCTCTGGAATTCAATTCCAAAATATTTCAAGGCTGTGATGGGTAGGAGTAACTAAGTAACAAAAATAACTTAGTGATTTGATTAAAAATGCTGTTTAAATTAGCGAAGTTTAGTCAACAAGCACTGTGTCACCATGATTGTCAATTACTTTTTCTATTTGATTTAGCACAGTATTGACAATCCTCCGGTAGGTTTATGTGGGAGTAGAATACCATTTTTTGCCATAAATACTTTTTAGTTTGGAATGTTTCCTTACCGATTCGCTTTTTTAAATCTCCCCAAAGATTTTCAATGGGTGACTGGCTTGGCCAATCCATCACTTTAACATTATTATGTAAAAATCATTTACGTACTAGCATTGAGGAGTATTTTGGGTCGTTATTTTGCATAAAAATACACCGAAATGGCGTATTCTCCACAGCAAACGGTAGCATCACTTCTTGAAATATGTCCTTTTAAACTGTCTATTTTGTTGCTTATGAGATAAATATAAGGTAGGTAGGTTCTACTTTACACCAGCATCATTTCCAATCAAATGAATTTCAGTTTCATTGCTCTAAAGTATGTTGTATCACTTTTTATACTCGAAATTTCAAGAACAGATTTTAAATTTTTCCGACCGGCACAAGGAATTCGATAGATAAAGGCAGTATATCTATTTTAATTGTCATATATGTAAATAAATAATGTTGTTGTGATTAAACCGCTAAACAAAGTCTTGCACGTTCCTATTTATATGTATTCCTATATTAATCTCTAAGTTGATTTTAATATAATTATTTTTGATAAATACATACATATATACATAGTTCAATTTGCTGCTATTATTTTCCAAATTATTAGTTTAAGTCTACATTATGTAAACAATAATGAATATTGAATTTTGTAACTTTCAACCAGTTGAAGTATTCTAAAGACTAAAAAGTCTTACAGATAGAGCCTCTTTTCATAAATAAAAAAGACAACTTAAATTTGAATTTTCTCTATATTCACAGCAAAGCATTACATATTTTTCGGTTCAGTCCAAGGCTTCAAAATTGTAATTCTTAACAAAAAAAAAAAATTATGTTTAAATGTTAAAATGTTTAACCATTTTGCTCGGCAAATCTGATGGCTATTACGTGGGGAACGATAATTTCAATAGCTAATAAAAATTAAAGCCGTTAAGCAATTATGTGCTGAATATGTAAAACAATCTATAAAATCTTATTCAGTTTAGATTTATTAGTAATACATTTTGTTGTAAATAATTTGTTTTAATACTCATTAAGTAAAGACGAAAGCTCATTAAATCCGATTAAAACCGTTAAGCATGCGTAAGTAAATTTACCGATGCTTGCATTTAAAAATAAAGACTTACACATTAGCATTGATAACCGGAAAAATACTTAGCTACAAATAAGAGTTTAGTCTGCGCTTGTCATTGATAAAACTATTTTTATGGATATAAAAAAATATAACTGACTACAAAAGTCTTAATGCATTCAAAGGTTAAAAAGCTTAACTAATTTTTGTACGGTTTTCATAATCCTTAATTTTATGGATATACTTTACATACATCCATATACATATAATATATATATGTACTACATTTGCATAAAGACCGTGTTTTATAAGTTATTTTGTTATATATTGAAGTTATTAACATTTTTTACGAACACGGAATTTAAATTTTTCCTACATTCAAGTCCAAATACGTTACTGGTACATCGGCTTAAGGCCACTCAATCAATCATTTGATGATAATAGCTTCGTTTAAGTTTCGTTTTAGGATATCATGTCAATTTAACGATTCCACATACTCAATAGCTGAAACTTATGACAGCGGTTGCTCTAAAAATGTATACCCATATATAATAAAATTGATAATTAATTTCGCACCACCTTAAAAGAATAAATACTTGACGCATACACCCCCTTTTTGGGTGTTTGGACGAGCTCCTCCTCCTATTTGTGCTATGCTGTTCCACAAATGGCGGATATTTTTTATGAGGGGCTCTTTCATTGCAGAAATACACTCGGAGGTATGGTGTTTCAGACATGGAGACTCAAACCTATGAACTTTTGGATAGTGGTCACCACCTTATACCATAATAAAAATCATATAACTCAAGGTTTAAAACTTTTTGGTTAGGTTAGGTTAGTCAGATTGCTTGTTTAAGACAAGACACTTGGTGGCCATAAGGCCCATTGTGATACCTGCATTTGTTTTCCTCCGCTAACTAAGTTGCCTAAGCCACTTAGACCTTTTAAGGAAGTCAACTAGTCCCTCCAGTAAGATATTTTGCAAATTTCCCAGGTTTCTATGAAGTGCAGGAAATTGACAAAAGAGGTTTCTTTATCACCTCCACAGCTCATACAGAAGTCATTGTGAGGTACACCCATTCTACTGGCTGTGGGTGCCAATAGTGCAGTGACCCGTTATAACACCTGTGAGGACGCTGGTAGTTGATCTGTTGAATCCAAGCAGACATTTTGTCCTTTTAAGATTCAGTTTTGGCCAGAGAGCTGTGGATGCCCTGCAGTTAGTAATCAGAGACCATCTTCTATAGGTTTCCGCGATTACGCTCAAGTCAATCGCAGGGTATAACTCGTTTAGTGAAAAGCTTAAGTTCTCTACCACTCGCTGAAGGTCCAGCTCAGAGCCCATCCTTGCACACTCATCCGCTCTTTCATTTCCATCAACTCCAGAGTGGCCGGGACCCAATAAAGTGTGGTATTGTGTTGTTGGATAAGCGAGAGCGACCTCCTACATTTTTAAAACATCTCGAATTGATGCGCATTGAGGCCAGCGCCTTGATCACTGCTTGACTATCAACAAATATGGTAAGGTTTACTGGAGGTAAGTTCGTCAGTCTTATAGTTTTTGTTGCTTTTCAATAGCGTAGATCTCAGCTTGGAATACACTGCACCAGTCTGGGAGTCTATATGAACAATTTAAAGATAATTGTTCCGAGTAAACTCCTGATCCAGTGCCATTGTCTATCTTTGAGCCGTCGGTATAAATATGGTGACCACTATCATCTGATATGACTCTGGTCTGTCCGTTCTTTCTGTCAGGTATTCGTATTTTATTCTCTCTTCTCAAATCTGTTTTCGATGCGAATACTAGGAGTGGTGCATGACCGTGCTTTAGAATGTCTACTGCTTTCATCCTGGGAGCAGATAGAAATATGTAGGATCCCTTCCAGCGCCGCCTGCGGCGTTGATCCATAAGTCCATAGGTCAAAATGGGCCTGATGATCATATTATACGCCCAGTGGTTGATAAAGAGGGCATTACATATATATATATATATAATATATAGGTATACTTGACTTCGTTCCATAGGGTTAGTATTACTCCATCTATAGATGGTAACTGAAAACTCGGTATCCTTTATATGCATGAGCCAGCTGATGGTCGGAGGAACTTTCCTGCCATCGGGATGACTACATCGTCGGCATAAGCATTCATCTTGATCCTTTTCTTGCTCATGGTAATAAGCAATTCAATTAATACTAGGTTCCTCAGTAACGCCGAGATAACACCGTATACATGTTCAAATTTTACATTTGAATTCAGCATCTGCTAATTTGAATTTTGAAAAACTTATATAGAACTCATATTCAGCTTTCCCAAAGAGCGTGAAGGGGTTGAATAAATCCTAGGGTTTTTTTTCGCTTTCGGTCACACGGCTTCAAAACGAGTTTCTTCAACATAAACTTGCCTCCCATGGAACAATTTTGTATTCATTACATATGCTGGGTAGAGAGGAGGATTTTGATCACTCGATGTGAAACGACATTACTAAGTAAATTGTTTTTCAACAAGAATTAGATGAACTCGTGTAGATGGTACATAAATTTTGCACCTCCATATCCGATATGTGGGCTGCCACAGCAGAGCGTTTATCGATACACGATTACCTCTTAGAGACCTTCCCATATTGACGTTTTGATTCATGTTCAAATTAACTCTTATACAAGTTGACAGGTTTCCAGCTATGGCTATAAGCACAAAGCGGGAGTTTAGTAGGAACTACCGACATTTAATGATTAAACACATATTGACAGTAAACTCCCCGAAAGTTGGTGGATGCTCCCGTTTGCTCTCTAGGAGTTCCTCCGTTACCTACCGAGTCATGACTGTTTATTGGATGGCGCCAAAACGCTCAGCGGGACGCTAGGATAATCATAGGCACTCAGAACTTATAAAGAGTTCGGTGCAATGCAAAAACCAGTCTGAGACTCTCTCTTTCTAGCCGCTGAACGCTGTTCGGGACTGCTTATTTGTTATTCGCAGCTGGCTTTCATAGCTTAAGGCCATAACCTTTGATGCGGTTGCCTATAGCTCAGCATTCGAAATACCATATCTATAATTTCGCGATTCGGCATGACCTTTAGTAGACCAGCAAAAGGAAATTTAACAATAAACACTTAAGCCTTTTTATTGTTGCATAACAATTTTTAACTTCTTACAAGCCCAGCATAACTTTTTTATTTCAAGTCTGACTGTCTTTCATACCCAAATCAAGAAATAAAATTTTAACATTTCAATTTCACTGCGCGCTAAATCCAGCATTTCAAGTTTCCACTCTCACTTGCTTGCGCTCTCTTCACTAGACTCTTCCAGGTACTTTCCACTTTCGTTGCTCCAATTCACATACGAGTATGAGCGCGCAACAAAAACAACAGCAAAAAACAAGAAAAAAAGGAGGACAAAACACGTTTTGACGGAAGCGCATGGCTTTGATTGCATTTTCCTGAGGTTGTAAAAACATACCAGCAATGTCTATTAGCTCAAAATGCATTTCATGTACGCTGTCCATGAGGAGCTGACGTTTATTTACTCGCTAAGCGTATGCACAATTCGATTTTGCTGCTAACTTTCCAAGCGGCAGTGAACGATAAAGTCCGTATTTGCGGCGCTTTGCCTGCGGCTAACGCTGTTAATGGTAAAATTAGCCTTGACACAAATTCTAAAATGACTTTAATTTGTTCCGCCTTGCAATAGCTTCAAAAGAAAATAGTAAAGTCGCAAAATAGTAAAGCAAAGCGAAAACATGTTGCTACAACATAAAAACATAAAACAATACACTTGGACAATGATCGCTGTTGCAATTGTTACACTATAAGTTTATTTATATTTCTTTTACCACAGCCGCCAAATGCTGCTTTGCTTGGCTGCCGGTCAACGGTCTTCAGCTGATGGCAGTGAACGCCTTTGACTGTTGCCAACAGCTAATCAACGACGAACCGTCCGCCCGTAGTCGGTCGTCTGCCGTCTGCTGTCAGCTGCTGGATTTTCAGTGTTTGCTCGCTATTCAGTTTGACGGTCTTTACCAGCAATTGCTGAAATATTGCCAACTTTGTAATGCGGCAGCAATTGCAATGAATTCAGTTGCTTTTGCTTGTGTGAGCACTCGTGACGTGGTTTTCTTTTGTTTGCAATAAAAAGTAAAATGACCAACGTGTAATCGTTGCCTAATTTTATTTCAACTTGTTTGTAAGCTTTTAAGTTTGTAATCAACCGGATTTTCTAGCCGCAGCTGTTGCTGACTCTTAGCGAAAAACTGCTACAGGAAATCCATTTCATCCATTCGACTGAGTCGTGCATTCTGCATTTATTTTATTGCCGTGTAGTCAGGACTGTGAAGAGAGGGTTGGAAAAGGAAGAACATTCGCGGGTGCGGGCTTTGTAAAGAGGGCCGAAAGTTCGAAATATAAAATACTATCTCAACAATTTATAAAATGAAAATTAAGTATACAATTTTTAAAGAAAACATTTCTCATGCGAAATCCTTAGGGAATCAATTTAATTTTTGTTTTTAAATTCATTGCTTTGTTTGACGTAGAAGTATGAATTAGTAAGCATGGAAAATTGGAAAGTATGAATTGAATGGAGGAAGTATTTTAAGGACTCTATTGTAGTGGAAAAAATTCTTAAGCGAATATTTTTGATGTTATTAAATGTTTTGCTAAAAAGTTCTAAATACTTTCGGACAGTACCAAATGTATAGAAAAGCGATGTTTTCAACATTCATTGATCGACCAGAAGGTCTACTTATCTAATCTACTTCTTCCACAAGCTATGATCAGTTTCGTCGAAATTCTTGATGAAAAAAATGGAAAAATTGGTTTCAACGATTTGGCTAGAATTTTGAAGTTATTAAAATTATCATAATTATATTATAAAAAAACTTTGTGTTCACTAAAATTATTCATTCATGGTTGCCACCTTTTTTAACTTAAAAACTAAAAAAAAAACTTGAATTAAAAAATATTATATCACAATATAGGTTAATTAATTAATAATTATTAAATGACTAAATTTTTTACAGCTTTATTTAATAATTTTTTTGAATAGGGTTGCCATCTAATGCCCAATATAAAATTTGGGCTTAAAAAATTATTTGAAAATTCAAAATTCAATACAACATACACATTTTCCTTATCTAGGTGGGTATTGCACTTTCGTATGACGTTGCCACCTTTTTAAATTATTGAAAAATAAAATAATATATAACTTCAAAAAATGGATATCGTATTTAAAACATTCTTAACCGCCTTAATTCAACATATTTTTCTTCTGAAAAGTGTTGCCACCTATTTCTCAACAAATTGAAAGCGAAATCCAAAAAAAATAAATAATAAAAAAATAATTAAATAAAAAATTGTTTATATACTCCGAAACTACTGAATATATTTAAATGAAATTTTGGCGAATTGTTGTGAGTTTATCCCAAAATGTTTCTAAATCTGTTGAAATCCGCTAGATGGCGCAGGATAGATAGATTTCCGAGTCGATGTTGGATCCTCTAATCACAAATTAGATGTATTTCGACTGGAAGTAGACTGGAGACTAGCATGTTTGATGCCGCGGTGAGGACGATCAGCCTCAGTCCGTTAGCGGATGTTTTATTGCGTGGGCTGAATTATTTGACTGTGGGACCAAAAATATCGTCTTTGCCCAACTTGGTATGGATGTCGCCAAGCACGATTTTTATATCGAGACTGGAAGTGCGAGCGCTCATTGAAATATTCCAGCCGCTCATAGAAGTCTCCTTTGGTTGTATAGTCATTCTCTTTCGTCCGTGCGTGGGTGAAAATTGGCGAGATTTTGAAGAATCTGGCTTTATAGCGGATTATTGCGATATTCTCGTGCACCGTAGTGTACGAAAGTATTTGGTTTCAAGGTCTCTCTGACATCTGAAATCAGACACCAAATTTGCGCTCCTTTACATGAAAACTCCAATAGATTTCGCAAGTTCCAATAGTCTTTTTGCTTTGTCCCCCGTCCATAGCAGCCCTTGAATGGCGGTGACGTCAGCCTTTGCTCTTACGAGGACATCAAGCTGCAGAGACATCTGCTCGATTAAGGGATCAGAGATTCCTCGTGAATGTCCTCAAATCATAGTAATTAAACACCATAGCCGTCATCTTTGTTTTTCTGCTCTTTGGAAAAGAATTCTCTATTGACGGGTTCCTCGGCCAGCGCATAAAGTACTATGTGAGATTTACATAACACGCTGCTTTCCTTAGCGGATCTTTAATTAAAAGCTCTCATTAAAGCCCCCGCTCTTTCTGTTGTGACCTATGGCTCCAAAAGAGGTGGCTGCCGCATCTCGCGCATAGTTTGCCCACTTTGCCACGTTGCATGAAAGATAAAAGAATCAGGGTTGAGTATAGTCGCGCAACTGTAACTGCCATCCCAGAAGCACCACTATACTCCATTGTGGATTACCCTCATACATATAAAAGAAAAAAATGCCTTTTTTTCGACCAAACCTTTTTTTGAAAGACGTTATTCAATTGAAAATTACCAGAGAGAGAGCTGTAGAAGTATTTGGTCGAGCTTCCCTCCTATTTGAAGAGTGCGTCTTGATATTTTTCCACGAATGGAGGGACCGTAGTTTTATGCTGCCTCTGTACGGCAGATGGGTTTTATGAGAAGCTTTTTCAGAATAGAAATTCTCTCGGAGGTTTGCCATTGCCTGCTTGCTATTAGAAAACATTTTTTATATTGTATCATTTAGTATTTCGTGTCCGGGGCTTCGAACCCGTTCACTTCCGAAAGGTAGTCATGCACCAACTCATTCGATTACGGCGGCCGCATGTAATTGTCAATCTACAGTTAAAATTTCAAATCAGTCGGTTAGATTTATAAGTGTGGCTGGTTTAAGAAATGCAGTTTTGAGAAAAAAGGTTTAAAAAATATCAAAAAAGTAATTTCAAAGTAAAATAAAAATAACAATAGTAGTTACTGCAAATTTTTTAAAATCGGTTACTTTAATTACCAAATTTTTTTAACACTAATTGCCATACGAAATTTTAATAGTATTCGCCTTAAAATTTTTGAATTAAAAAGAAATTAATTCACATGACCGCTGTCTGTTTTATTGTTTCGCATTTAATTCAGTTTCTCTTGTCATTGGTGTTTTTTTTAATTTTGTAATGGCATCGCTTTAATCACAAATTCATCTGCAAGGTGCATTAAATAAACTGCTGCGACTGGCAGCCAAATAAACAAAAGATTTAAGATCGAAACTTGATATCTCTTTGCCTTATACCTTTGGCCTTTTTGTTTATTCATCATCTGTAAATATGCCAGAAAAAGTGTGAAAAAGACTTGAAATAAAAAGTGAATGGCATTCAAATAACCTGCAGCTGATTATACTTGGAAGTATGTACGAGTGTGCTGGTTATTTGCATTTACAATGCAAAAGAAAGTGTGCACGTGAATACAATGTTTGTTGAATTTTTTAAGAGGTAAATATTGTCTACCTGAAGGAAGTGCCGAGAAGATTTTGTTGGTAGCAAATTACAAGTTCAGGTGGTTGAGAAGTATGGACTATAATTTTGTATTCACTCCAGCAAATAATTAGCAAGATATTTGCACTTGATTCTTCCTTTGTTGGTTCATAATAACAACTTCTCATGATTTGGTTTATGTATTTGTGAATGAGCTGACACATATACCGTAAATGTTAAATCTAGTATGTAATGGCTTAACAAATAGGAGAATATCTATCAGATGAAGCCATGCGGAACCCTAATCGTTGCTTACCACATGTAAGAACAAAGAGTAATTGACCTTATCAAGAGATTCAAGGAAATCTGTAAGATAACAGAATGCAGATTATTTTTAAAACTACTGAGCTGTGAATTAGAAACCCCTGGAAGCGATAGCTTTAGCCCTACAAATGTCATGGTGGCAACTGAAATACATTCGAAGGTTTGCCATTGCCTCCGAAAAGCGACCGCCATTACAAAGAACCACTTTGTCAAAAATAATTCTTTCGAATAAAATGAGTTAAAAAATCGTAGAGTTTAACAAAGTGCGCTAGTCGTTTCTTTGTTGTGCTAACGTGAAGCCAAGTACTTCTCCACTTAATCTCTCCAATGCTGAGAAGCGTCTGTCGTAAAGCTCATACTGCTCATTCTTCCATCGCATTGATACTCGCCGTCGCCAATGTGCAAAGGTCCAAAAAATCCAATGCTAGAGTAGGCTATTTTCTAACTGCGGCAACCTTCGCCTTTCGTATGCAGAAAAAATTATAAGTTTTTCTATTTGTAGGACAACGTAAAGTAGTTCAAGACACATTTGAGAAAAATAAGGACAAAAACTTCATAAATTATATACTTGAGGATGTGCACCACCCCAACATTTTGAAAAAATTTCGATTATTTTACCATTTTTTTTGTGTTAATTTTTTTTGTATAAAATTGTAGCGCATTGTATGATAAAACTTGTATAAATACAAGTTTGAAAAAATAGGCTAATTTCACAGCTTCCGACCTCAATTCTTCGGTTTTTAGTTATAATTTTTTAAATTTTTGGCACGCAGTTTTATAGCTCATGAAACTTAAGTACAGTAGAGTGCAAATATGAAGAAGTTGCTGAAAAATGCCTTAGATTTTTTATAATTTTTTCCTTGAAGCTGTTGCCTATTTCCAGATACTATAAAAATAGTCAAGAGATTCTTATATGGAGAAAAAGTGCAACACCGTTAATGAGTCTGGAGTTGTCTCAAAATTGTATTTTATTGTACTCAAAATTAGTGGAACATAAGACTAAACGTGCGAGTAATGCACCCATTGCTCGCTCACTAAGATACTATAATTCATTATCGGGAATTCCAACCTGTTTGATTTCACTTTATTTAAATTGAATTTTGTAAAAACATTTAATTTAGTTACTTAATATTGAATTTATATTGATTCCTAATATTTTAGTTGCCAAATTTGGTTTCTCTTTACATTTTTGTCTAGTCTGTAAGGTAATTTGTACTGTAGATTATTTAAATAAAATTAAAATAAAATAAAAATTGTGCACCAAACATATTTTTGGAAACTCTAAGTAAAACAGGTGGACTGGGTTGAAAAGTTTAGGGAATTCTTATAATTTTTGTGTACATTTTCAAAATTAAGTTTGTATAGTTTTGATTAGACAATGAACGAATTATATAGCAAAATAATAAATATGCAAAGCCAAATGTAGTAAAATATTTGATGTGCTATCGCGGGCACCACCAATTTATATGTTTTATTCCATCTAATAATCCTTTCTTAGAAAGAAAAAAATAAACTTTCAAATTTTTAATGGAACATGATTTTTTCAAGACCTTAGTAAATATTATATTTATATTTAGCTTAACCTCACGCATGGCTCGTTTTTTGAGGTACCGGCCTTTAGGGATACCTCAAAAAAGTTTAACGGAGTCAAATCGTCATTGACCTCACCAAGGGATTTATCAATCTCGATTTTATAAGAGTTAATCATTTATTAAAGGTAATCTGTTAAAATTATTTTAAATAAGTTGTTAGAAAATAAATGTTATTCGTTTATAAAGGTATTTATTTTTTTAAGAAATAAATTTAAGTAAAAAAATTTATTGTCACATTTTTTATGAATTGAAAAATTTATTAATTTGAATATTTTAAGGGATGAGCTTTAAAATAAAATATGAAAAAGATTAAATAATTAAATCAAAATGTATGCATAGAATTAGCTATTATTTATAAACTATTTTATAAAATTAATTATTTATTTTTATTTATATTTAGTTTACATACTATTTTTTTAATTTTTAGTAAAAAGTATTTTTTTTGTCTTTTTTTGCATTCTTTGATAAATTGAAAATTAAAAATTATTTCATAATCCTTATTATTCCTAGACGGGACATAGGACTCCTAATCAGAAGTTAGTAGAACCTAGAAAAGTTATATATAAATATTGTTTTCAATATTTTATTTAGGGAAGTTCATTGAACATAGTGAGCAACAGATTGCTTAAGGGACGGTGGGTTGTGTGACATTCATGTCTGCAACCTGAACTCACAAAAACAGTCGATTATCATCGTTATGTAGCGGAAGAGCGTTTTAGCCAATGATGATGCATTACCGCTGCCAGGACCCATGTAATGTAAGCTAATCGGCTGATTTTTCAACTCCACCGAAAGCCGGTTAATGGCCTGATTTTGGCCACACCTCTATACACCTTTTCACTATGGTTTATAGCAGCATTTTCGAAAAAATATGTCATAGATGCCACCCTTCATAATTACCACCAAACTGCATTTTCTGCAGGTAGCGCAATTGCCTTAAATGTTGAATCGAATGAAACTTATAAGTGAATCCGGGAGTGTCAACTGATTGCTGGGTGAACTGTTGATATGTTCAGGTTGAAGGCGAGTTGAGTATCTTATTCAGCAGCCCGAAGAAAGGCATATACGCTGAACCCATCCCAGCGACATCTTGAGTTTAATAAAGGAACTGGGTCTGGGTAAGGTACTGTGATGAGTAGAGGGTACAAAAGACCATGAGGTTGAAGTGCAAACATCGAAATAATCTAATCTAATCTAATCTAATCTAATCTAATCTAATCTAATCTAATCTAATCTAATCTAATCTAATCTAATCTAATCTAATCTAATCTAATCTAATCTAATCTAATCTAATCTAATCTAATCTAATCTAATCTAATCTAATCTAATCTAATCTAATCTAATCTAATCTAATCTAATCTAATCTAATCTAATCTAATCTAATCTAATCTAATCTAATCTAATCTAATCTAATCTAATCTAATCTAATCTAATCTAATCTAATCTAATCTAATCTAATCTAATCTAATCTAATCTAATCTAATCTAATCTAATCTAATCTAATCTAATCTAATCTAATCTAATCTAATCTAATCTAATCTAATCTAATCTAATCTAATCTAATCTAATCTAATCTAATCTAATCTAATCTAATCTAATCTAATCTAATCTAATCTAATCTAATCTAATCTAATCTAATCTAATCTACTCTACTCTAATCTAATCTAATCTAATCTAGTCTAATCTACTCTAATCTACTCTAATCTAGTCTGATCTAATCTAATCTAATCTAATCTAATCTAATCTAATCTAATCTAATCTAATCTAATCTAATCTAATCTAATCTAATCTAATCTAATCTAATCTAATCTAATCTAATCTAATCTAATCTAATCTAATCTAATCTAATCTAATCTAATCTAATCTAATCTAATCTAATCTAATCTAATCTAATCTAATCTAATCTAATCTAATCTAATCTAATCTAATCTAATCTAATCTAATCTAATCTAATCTAATCTAATCTAATCTAATCTAATCTAATCTAATCTAATCTAATCTAATCTAATGGCATTCTCGGTTAGAGCAGCTGCAATCACATTGAATTATTAGCAGGCCAGTCTCACGAACTTTTCGTACAAACTTGCATGAAGCACGCGCGGTGCGTCCTTCATTTTGGTCAATATATCTTTTGAATAGATGCTCAATCGGGGTCATAGAACGCATTATTTGAAAATAATATAGCAATAAGCGTAAGGCATCTCATCTCATACCGCTGAGATTGTACTGGGAGTAAAGATTTTAAGTGGAAAAATGCAAGAATTGCCAAATAACGCAAACTACAATAATAAACCTGTTTTTTGGTAGCTCAGTGTACGCAAGAGAGTGAAAGTAATAAGTTGCCAATATATGGGTAAGTGAATTCATTCATAAGTTGATTTGAGCATTTAATGGCTACTTTGCTTACAAAATCCACTGTTTTTTTTTCGAGGAGATACTCATACAACAAAAAAACACACTTCCGACTTCCTCGTTTGCAGCGATTAACCCTTAAGGTCAGCAGCAATTTGTATAGCTACAGGCACTTTTATTTGCACTCACACACACGTAGCTAAGTGCAAATAATAATACTTTTTTATTATTTATCAGGCGCATCTACTCAATATGAAAATCACAAACCAAAAAAAAAAAACGTTCAGTGGGTTGTTTGCGGGTTGTTGTTGTTGTCGTACAACAGGTGCCGCTTGATTGAAAACGGCAAATATATGAAATATTTAGAAAATACGTAAGCGTGCGATGTTTTTGTGTCGCAGTCACAGCTACATGTACCGTTACAGGCAATGAACTATTTATTCGTACTAATTGCATTGCAACACAGCAAATAAATTACGGCAAACATACAAATATATGAGACTAACAGTAATGCAACAAATGAGGAAAGAAAAAAGATAAATATAAGAAAAAAAAAATAAAAAAAATAAAAGCGCTCACCTGCGCTTAATGCGTGCTTGGCATGCGTTCACATACAAACACACACACGCAATAGAATGCAGCTGTGAATTGTTTCATGTGACGAGTGTCGAATAGGCAATTGCGAGTGCGACAGCGAACGGAGACGGAGATTTGTGTAAATGATATGAAATTAATTCACAATTGGCAACTCATTGGTGTGGCCTGTTCGCTGCTGAAAATTTGAAATTTTAGTGGCTGCAGCTGTAGATCTGAGCAAACTTGTAACAACTTAAGCAACTTTAGGGAATTTAGCAATCGCTGTCAGAGCATTTAGATTTTGCAGGAATTTCATCGTTTAACATTTTCATTTCATTTGCAATAGTAGTTTTTCTGTTATAAATAATCGAATGCATTGAATGACATTTGATAGATGGCAATAAATCAAGTCAGCACACCGAGGAAAGGAGCCGAAGTAAAATAGGTTATTGAAAACGAAGTCTATTAATTGCTTATATCTTAAAAAAATGCGATAAAAAAGATATGGTAAAGCATTAATAAAAACAAAAAATTAAAAAAGAAAAATATTTTAAAATTAATAAAAAATCTAAAAATTAAAAAAGTTCATGTTTTATATCTTTTGTTCGAAAGGAATATACAAATAGTCTGAGCGATGACAGAAAATTTAATTAAAAGTAATTTTTCATTCCTTATTCTGAGGATTGGTTTTGTGAAAATGTCTGATTTTGTGCCGAATAATCGTCATTTGCGGGAAGTGTTGATTTTCCTCTTTCATTCGAAAAAACCGCGGCTGAAGCGCATCGAGAGCGACAAAAAGTTTATGGAGATGCTGCTTTAAGTGAAACAACGTGCCGAGATTGGTTCCGTCGCTTCAAAGGCGGTGATTTTAATGTTGACGACCGTCCGCGTGAAGAAAGGCCAAAAACCTTCGAAGACGCTGAATTGGAGGCATTTCTCAATGAGGATAAATGTCAAACACAAGAAGAGCTTGCTTCAGTATTAAGAGTTACCCGCCAATCCATTTCCAAGGGATTGCATGCTTTGGGAATGATTCAGAATCAGGGGACTTGTGTTCCTTATGAGTTAAAATCAAGGTATGTTGAATGTCGTTTTTTCGCCTGTGAACAACTGCTCCAGCGGCAAAAAAGGAAGGGTTTTCTTCATCGCATCGTGACGAATGATGAAAAATGGATTCATTACAGCAATTCAAAGAAAAGAAAGTCATGGGGACTGCCCGGTCATGTTTCATACGTTGTCGCCTCGGCCGAATTTTCACGCTGCGAAGGTTATGCTATGTATTTGGTGGGACTAAGTTGGTGTTATTTATTATGAACAGCGAAACCATCACTGGGGATCGGTATCGACTTCAATCGATGCGGTTGAGCCGAGCACTGCGCGAAAAGCGGCCGCAATACGCGAAGAGGCATGAAAAAGTGATTCTACAGCATGAAAACGCTCGGCCTCACGTTTCCAAACTCGTTAAAACCTACAAGGAAACACTGAAATGGGAAATCCTACCCCACCCGCCATATGCTCCAGATATTGCGCCATCCAATTATCAGCTGTTCCGATCGATGGCACATGGTCTAGCTGACTAACAGTTCCATTCATATGAAGACATCAAAAAATGGCTTGAGCCGTGGATAGCCTCAAAAGATGAACAGTTTTACCGCGACGGTATACAAGATCTACTAGAAAGATGGGGAAAAGTAGTAGCCAGCGAAGGGCAATACTTTCAATGATTCTCTTGTAACCATTTTTTCAGAATAAAGTTGTATTTTCATAAAAAAAAAACAGCGAGAATTTAGTTGCGCTCCTAATATTGGGTTGGGGGAAAAGAAATGTCGTATTTGTGGTCGAAATTTGACGCTTTATTTACTTAGAGTTATCCGATTCAAGTCAAATGTGCCCCGTTTTGTTCGCAAACTTGTTGCCATTTAGAAGGCAACTTCATTATCCCCCCTTTATAAAACCCCCCTCCTTATTTGAAAAAAACTCAGACAACCAGTTTTCGCAAGCCTCTTTTGAGGCCAACTTGGTATCACCAAGGGCGTTTTGCATGGACCGGAAGAGATGATAGCCACTTGGTGCCAGGTCCGGACTATATGGTAGGTGCGATAGGACATTCCATCCGTGCTCCCAGAGTTGTGTGCGGACGAGTACTGGTGGAACACAACACCATCCCTATTGACCAATTCTGACCGCTTCTGGTCAATTGCCTGCTTCAAACGGTCAAGTTACACACTGTATAGGACCGAATTAAGGGTCTGGCCATAGTTGAGCAGCTCATAGTGTATAATTTCCTTTCAATCCCACCAAACACACAGCAAAACCTTCCTGGCGGTCAATCCGGGCTTGGCGATGGTTTGGGCCGGCTCGCCGCTTCTCGACCACGATCTTTTTCGCTTGGCGTTGTCGTACGTGATCCACTTTTCATCGCCAGTCACCATCCGCTTCAAAAATGGGTCAAGTTCGTTCCGTTTTAGCAGAGAATCGCCAGCGTTGATTCGGTCCAAGAGATTTTTTGCGTCAACACGTGTGGCACCCAAACATCCAGCTTTCTTTTGGAATCCAATCTTCTGCAAATAGTTCCAAACGGTTTTGTGGTCTACACCTAGTTCCTGACTAATCGAGCGAATGCTCACATGCCGGTCTATTTGGATAATTTCAACGATGCTATCAGTCTCTACGACGATTGGCCTACCAGTACGGGGTGCATCTTCGACATCTACTACACCAGAACGAAATCGATCGAACCAACGCTGTGCTGTACGAATCGTTACAGTATCAGGCCTATAAACTTCACAAATTTTTGCCGCCGCCTTCGTTGCATTTTTACCTCTAAGGTAGTAAAAACGTAAAATATGACGAATTTCTTGCTTGGTGGACTCCATCTTTGTCGTGCTATAACTTATGACAGAAACGTACGATCACAACACTGTCAAAGAGACACTTGTAGTACGAGTATTCTATTATGAATCACTTTCAGAAGTATGAGAGAAGACATATGAGATTGAGCACTACGATTTCGCATGACCACCTTGTAAAAAATTGCATGGAAAACTCGTTCAAATGAATGTATATTGGTAACCATATATTGAAAAACAATAAAACCCTGTTAAGCCACCAAAGATTATTTTTCCTCTGCTAGGTCAGAAATTTAAATAGCAACCCTCGTATACTCCGCTTTTGAAATCTTGTTAATTCAGATTTCGACACTTTAAAAGACGCCGAAGGCAAGAAATGATCTGGCCAAGCGAACAAATTTGAAAACAAAGATATGGAGGCATCATCAGTCAAGACTCGTGGCAAATGCGAAATGCCACAGCATTTTCCAAGCGTATAAAAGCATTAATATGCAATCGAAAGCAAGGAAACAGGGTGTTACATACGTATCAGTTTATTAAGTTGAAGCCTCGCGATGCCACAAAAAAGTAATTTCTCCATCGAAAGCGGGCTAAGTAAATTCTACAAATACTTCTTTAACCTGAATTTTTAAATTACTGCCTATGAACTTTCTCTTAAAATAATTGTAACTATTTGCTGCAATTGAGTTTAGACTTTAAATGTGATAAACATATACAGTAGGTTCTGTTTTTATGCGGTAGATACGTTCCGCAAGAAACAGCATAAAAAAAACAGCATAAAAAAAGCTACTAGTTCTATAGTAAAACTATAGATACGTTTCAAATGCTAAAACCGCATAAATCTGAAATAATCGCATAAAAAAGGGCACTAGTCCCATATTATTACTATAGATACGTTCCATAGACCGCATGAATCTGAAATAATTAAATAAAATCGCATAAACAAAATATTGTATCTTTGAAAATTATATCTTTATATATCTTCCATGCTTGTAGGGCTAGCATTTCTGATGTAATCTGTGATGAGTTTTTGCTTAGCTGGTTTAGAATCTTGTTTATATGTACAATTCCCGATAGGTCGACATGCATTTTGTAATTTAAAAAAAAACCGCACTATTTCAAAACCGCATAAAAAAAGCCGCATAAAAACAGAACCTACTGTACTTATGCCTTCATGAGTTCGTAAAAAATAGCGCAAATGATATTCAACTTTTGCGCCCTTATTCAAATTTGTACTTGAATCGATTTCAGCACTTTTCATTTTCACCGGAGAATGTTTTGTTGCATGCGCCCTGTATTTCAATGAATTTTGCTTTAAAAATATCCATATTTTCTACTACTAAAAGTTATAACTTCGAGTTGCACACTCTTTCTACCTGAAAGGTTAACTCGTTCGATGCCACTGATTGTGTGCTGAGATTACGTCGCTCCAGATGCACTGCCAATAAATAGTCCCAATGTATCACCTGCACCTTTCCTTTTGAGTACATCTTTTGGTTTTCTGCTTTTTGTTTTTCACTCTCGATAAGTGCTGGCATTTGGGGATTACCATTCCGGTTCACTTCACTGCACATTCACTTTCGATTTCAATTGCACAGTGCACTCGCTCATACATTCATACACTCTTGTTCGATCGTGATAAGTAAAGTGCTTTTCGGATGAAGATATTTGGAGAGTAATTAAGGCAGTAGTCTCTCAATGAGTCAAGTACTTTTTGAAATTTATATTTTCATTTATAAAAAGTCTTTTTGCAGATTAAATTTTGAACTCGCATTAAAAGTGAGTTGTGTGATGTTTATATGATATACCATAAACCGAAGTTGGATAGTTATTCGATTTTAATATTATTGGCACCTTGTAAGTGTAGTTGTTTTGCGATTTTTTTTTGAAGATTTTATACATTTTTTTATATACTTATGACTATCATTTTGTTGAGGTTAAAATAAAATTGTGTGTAAGCTTATGTGTTAGATAAAAAATTCTATTCAAGGAAATTCGCTTTCTGCTATCATTGCTATCAAATCTAAAATTTCTGCATCGATAAATTAATTTCTCTACTAGAATAAAGAGAAAAATAATGACAGAATATCCTTGTTATATACTTTGTTAGGTGTTTTATCGAATTTTTTTCCAATTGGCGTGCGTATTGATGTTTTACGATAAATGGAAGAACCTAAAGTTTTATGCAACGTATGAATGGCAGATTCTGTTTATGACTAATAGATTCTCTTTCATGGTGAACAAGTTTTGGCTGTGTGGTTCAATTACGCTGATGTTCGCTGAAGGGAGATTTGCAAGGTGGAGATGATTTTTTTTTCTAAACTAGAAACGCAGCTTATTATTGTATGTGAGAAGGCTTGTCAAACAAGTGAAAAGAGTTTTTTAAAGCTTTACGATTTCTTGAGAGTATTTCAATTCTTTTCAAGCAATTAATCTACAAGTAGTATTATAAATAATAATAATAATAAATAAATATCAATAATAATAAATAAAATAATAAATGAAATAATAACAAGAATAATATAGATAATAATACAAATTGCACTACTTATAATAATAGCCTGAAATGTGGTTTGCATTGTACCTGTAGTGAAGAAGAATAGAACTTCGCAGCCCTTCGAATTTCGGCCAACTTATATTATAATGATAGGTGTATTAACTGGTCATTGTTTAATAGGCAGCCACGCTAGAAGGTTAGGACTCCCGTACTTCGATTTCTGTAGAAGCTGTCTTAATACAGAAGAAGAGGAAACAGCCAGACAACTTTTATGTGAGTGTGAAAGCCTAGCTATGAGAAGGCTGCGCACTCTTGATACAGCATTTCTAACCGATGTAGCGGACATAGCCCATCTAAAACTAACGAAGCTCTGCTCGTTTATTAAAGCTACCGGATGGTTTGAAAAGGTACACGTAGAGTAAGGATAAGCTCCAGTGGTATCACAATGGACCTGCGAAAGGTCTAAGTGTGTCTTTATGACAACCACCCCACCTACCTACCTATATTATACCGGCTTTGTCAAAGGTTCTCGAATATTACGAAGTGAAAGTTGTTTCTCATTTGCTATTTTTTTACTTTATGCTGATGACTTTATGAATTTCTCAGTGATCAAAATTCAAGAGGATACCATTCATCTTCAAGCTGACATTGATAGGCTTTATTTGTGATGCCAGAACTCCCGTCTTTCGCTAAACTTGTCCAAGTGCTTTCAAGCTCAGTATCTCAACTTTTGCGTTGCCTTTGATAACGAATTTCCTTTTAATAACTCTATAAATTGCTTCAAAATCTTTTTTCATGTTGCGCTTCGTCAGACGGAGTACCAATAAGCTCTTTGATCCCTATACCATCAAGTTACTCTATACATCACTTGCTAGGTCTAATTTAGAATAAGCTGTTTTGATTTGGAGGTCATGTATTCACCAAGCTTATAGTACAATAGAATTGAACGTGTGCAAACAAACTATTATCATGCTCTTCGGTCTCTTAACTTTATTGATCCCATGCTAACATATTCAGTTTCTCTCATGCTTATAAGTCTCAAGTCCTTACATCTTCGTAGTTCTATATTGTGTCTGTCCTTTACTTATATGTAATATTATCACTGCAGTCATTGATTGAAGAAAACTTTTATAGGAAAACTTTAAGACTAAGTAAGGCAGTAATGCTGCAATTACTCGTGTTTTATGTGAATTAAATTAAATCAATAATGATGCTATTCCTGATTTTTCGCTTTCAAGTGTTGCTTTTTTAAATCTTTTGAATTTTAAATATATGGAATATATCAATAATTTAATATAAGTAACATATCTTTACAATACTTTTTTATTATATTCTGTAATTATTGAAATTCATAGACTTAAATATAAATAAATAAACTATGAACTATCTGACAGATAAAATTCTATTACCTCAAAGTGAATCTGGATATTGCCGGATACTTTGCTGTTCAACTGATATACTCAAAGTTGCGAAGGATGTACTTTCAAGTTTTGGCAAATGGGGCTTACGTTACTCACGTTATTCGATTTTTCCAAAGCATTTCATGCATTTGATTTGTTCCAGAATTCTTCACAAAAGGCCTGACATATATTTTGAACTCAGCAATGATGCAATAAGACTAATAGGAAACTATTTGGTAAATAGACGACAAAAAGTTGTATCCGGCGGTAACCACTCCATCTTAACGTCAATAAAGTCTGATGCACCTCCAGGCTCTATTTTTGATCCGGCTTCATTGAGTTTATACATCAATGACATAGGAAACTGCTGCAAAAATGCATCTTTTCACCGCTATGCTGGTGATGCATAAATATTAGGCCGGGTTGATTTGTGGGGAGGCAAAAAAATCGCCCATTGCTCTGTGAAAATCATATTCTAGGGATCAAAATAAGAAACTTTGCCGAAGGAGCCATACCTCTAAAACGAATTCTGATGTCCCCCAATTTGGGTCGAACTTTTTAGTTTCATTTCTCATGTAAAGGCCAAAAATGATGATATTTTGAAATGATTCTATAGGGAACCCCCCAGGAGAGTTCCAGGGGGTGTGCCACTGGCATGGGTGGATCGGCCGTCCAAAGTTAGTGGGGGTCGGTCATACATTTGGACTCGATTGGAGCACTCTAAATGGGTCAAAGTGGGATTTTTCGTTCGACCAAAATTGGGGGACATCAGAATTCGTTTTAGAGGTATGGTTCCTTCGGCAAAGTTTCTTATTTTGATCCCTAGAATACGATTTTCACAGAGCAATGAGCGATTTTTAAATCGACCCGCCCTAATAAATATACTTCTAAGTTTCTCACTTCTCTTCTCTAAGTCTAATGAAGGATTTGGTTTAGAGAATTTGCGAGAGTTTGAAATCTATTTCTTTATGGTCGATACATAATTAATTTTATTACCTACAAAAAGGGGGAAAAAAGTTTAGAAAACAAAAACGTTTTACTAGTCCCACTCTATATATAAAATCTTACTACTTAATAAGTATTTGGTTAATGGAAAAATATTTTTTTTTTTATAATATTTTTATATCGTCGAAACACTTAATAAAGAGCGCTTAAACTAAATTATTAATTTTATATTTATATATAGGTGGATTATATGTACAAGGTGCGTCCGGTATTTGAGGACAACTTGAGAGTAAAATTAATGAGCTTTTATTTTGAACAAAATTCAATGAAACTTAACGAATTTTTTACACTTTAAATTCAATAAACTCCTTCAATAAAATTTTCATTAGCTGAAATAACCTCCTCAATCCGGGTTCGGAAACGATTGCATGTCCTAATCAAATGCTCATTATTCATATAGACCATAACGGTATTGATTGGAGCCTTTGCAAAAGAAATGGGGTTATGAGAATACTTATTGGTTTCACACTCAACTACACCCCACGCGTAGTAATTCAGGGGACTAAGGTCTGGGAAGTTAGGCGGTCATAAGTTCGATGATCTGTGAAAATGAAACAAATAAATAAATAAATAAGAGCTTAAATAAAAATAAAATAAAATAAAATAAAATAAAATAAAATAAAATAAAATAAAATAAAATAAAATAAAATAAAATAAAATAAAATAAAATAAAATAAAATAAAATAAAATAAAATGAAATAAAATAAAATAAAATAAAATAAACAATCGAAACAATCGACCATATAATTGCTGGATGTAGCGTACTTGCTCCCCGTGAATATGTCATGAGACATAACAATATAGCAAAGATCCTCCACCAAAAACTTGCGATAAAACACGGTCTCTTACAAGCAGAAGTCTTGTATTTTAAATATGAACCAAAGCCAATATTGGAAAATGCAAATTTTAAACTGTACTGGGACAGATTTATATCCACAGATCAAACAGCAGCTGCCAACAAACCTGACATTATCTTGTTCGACAAGACAAATAAAACGAATCGAAGTAATCGATATAGCGGTGCCCCTTAATCGCAACATCCAAAGCACATACTCCACCAAAGTATCGAAGTATGCAGCTTTGGCCATAGAACTGAAACAGATGTACAAAGCGAGGGAAGTGAATATAATTCCAATAATTATATCGTCCACTGGATTAGTGCCTAAGCATTTAATAAAAAACTTGAAGAAGTATGACTGCCAACACCTCTTAGAAGACATGCAGAAGTCGACCATACTGGACACATGTGCAATAGTTCGTAGATTTTTAAATATTTAAGCAATAGTAATCGCATGGGCGTAGAACTTGGACTACGCTCCACCAGAGCACAATCCCTTGAAAATTTTATCCGGGATGTGTAATCTCCGTCAATAGCCGAGATGGATTAAGCTCAAATAAAATAAAATAAAATAAAATAAAATAAAATAAAATAAAATAAAATAAAATAAAATGAAATAAAATAAAATAAAATAAAATAAAATAAAACAAAATAAATAAATAAATTTTCAACCAGCCGACTTTGTGTCGCCATCGTTTTGTGTGAAGGGGCAGAGGGTTTCACTACTGTCTCCAGAACCTCGATATATGCAGCAGAGTTCAGTCGAAATCTGTGAATAAAGAAGTGCGTTGGCATGAAAAGTCATTTGTTCCTCTTTGTTATAAAATTTAAACAGTGACTGGAAACTTCGTGTGCATGACAACTGAAACCTTTGTAGAATTGGAAAACAACCATCTGTCATTCTGTGAATTTCTGCGGTTGGTCCTTTGGTCTTGGTCAAACTTTTTTTCATATGAGGTTCTTCAGGCTACGTAATTTTATTTAGAAGGCGTTTTGATCGGATAACTCACTGTTTTCGTGTTTATACTGGACTGTTGCGTTGGATTTATACCGGAGATTTTCATTAACAACTACACTTATTTGATATTTTGCACTTTCAGATACGACAGTGTCAGAATGTACCTCGTGTTTTTTGCGTTTTGCAACAGATTCTGCATTGCCGCCTGATACTTCCAATTCACCGCGAACCTTATGAACGAATGAGCGGCCTCGCTTAAGAAAATTCGAGATTTCTAAATCGGTTTCTAAAAAAACTAAGTTTCATCCCTCAACCCAAAACCTTATCCTTCCCATCCTTACTCCCGCACAAAAGCGCATTACTTGCATTGTGGCTGTTAAAACAAGAAAAAAAAATAAAGAAAAAGACACAGTGACACGTTGCATCAGTGGCCCTAGCAAGAGGAATCCGCAATCGCGGTAATAGCGCAGACACACTACATTTAGCGAAGTCCTCAACCATCTGCGCGATTCTTTCGCCAGAAAAATGTGAAACACAGATGGCGCTCTAAACAGTTCGAAAGCATTGTTCCTAAGCAACTACAGGTGGGCAATCCCACTATTTAGGACTGATAGCGGCAGGCTAATCACCTACCCTGTCAGAAAGCAAAATATGTACATAGATTAATGAAACCAACGCAAGACTGAGTCTTGCCGAGTGGAGTGAACAAGGACAAAAAAAAAAAAATTGGTGTGATTTACATATGGAGCGACGAAAGCTGCATGTCTTGAGTTAGTTAAGTTAAGTCCTCCATGCCTCATTTGAAAAAGAGCAGGAGTGGGAAGCTATAGCCACATTTGTGAAAATACCTTACCAACCCGTATATATGTCGACACTCGCATACTTGATAGCACTTTCCAGAAGAAGGATAACCTGGAAACGTAATGTAAAAAAGCAAATGTTGCATTCCAAATTTATTTAATTTTTTTGCAAATTCCTAACCTTTAAGTTTTCAAAAAAAAAGTTTAGGTATTGACGTGGGAAAATAAGCATTTTTGATAGAAAAAGCATGCGATACCCAAAATAATCAGAAAAAAACTTGCTGCTTTTTAATAATAGAAAAATAAATAAGATCCGTAATAATTCGTATTCGAAATACTTGCACATAAAAAATTTCAATCAAATGATAAAATGTTCACAGTTTTAGAAGTTGATTTTACGATCTAATCCATTAATCAATCATAGTTTGTGCTTTTCTTAAAAATTTTCATGAAGCAGAATATATCAGAAACTTTATTCAAGGTTCGTTTTTGTCACTTTTTCAACTACAATTATTTTTAATAATGCAGAATTTCGAAATGCTGTAAAATTGTTTTTATTTTTTAATTTTAAATCACTTCAAAGCAAAATAAAAGAATTACTTTAAATCTGCGTAAATTACATTAAGTCTGACCATAAACCGAACAACTCAGGTTTAATTCATTAAAAAGTTACATCCACTTTTTTCGTGTTGTAATAACTTTGATGAATGCATGGAAAGCATAACAAACTGATGGCCTAAACAATATTTGTTTGAAGCGATTACACGGCACTGCTGACTTGAGTAGCATTTAAAGCGATTAAATCGGTTTTTTTGTTAAGCAAAAGTGCCCCACACAAATTGCTCAATACTTAAAGATATCCATAGGCTAGGGCGTTTGGCAAATTAATGGTGGTGCCTTCAATAAGCGTGTCGAGCCTTTTAACTGAGTTAAAAACAAAAGAAAAAAAAATCGAATCATTTGAAGTTTGCGTAACTCTTTCAACAAGTGCTGTAATGGTTTCAAAATTTTTATTTTGTCAGCATTGACTTTTGACCTTGCAGATATTCTCAGGAGACGAACCAATCATTTTGAAACTTTACAAGTTGCTTCTGCGACTAGTTATTTAAGTAAGTAATAAATTACAACAATTGTGGAATTATAGAGGTTACGAAAGGTTTGACACTGTCTTATCGGAAATGTCGCATACCACAAATAGGAGGAGCAGTTCGGCCAAATCACCCAACAAGGACGTCAGCGCCAATTATACTGGGCGGGAAGTTATAAATATTAATTTGACTTAAAATAGAGAATATACATTAAATATAAATAAAATCGTTACAATAGCTGATGATATTGAGGGGACTGTGGTTACGAAAGCGCCATCTATCCGGTCCGAAAGGCAATCATGTATGGAGATTTAGATAGAGAATATAAAGAAATTTCAAAAATTGCATGACAATAGCACCGCACATCGGATTCTACCATTTAAGTTGGAACTATTAATATACGCCAACAAAATGTCTTTGTGCCACGTGATTTTCATATTGTTAATATAAAATCAAACAACGCCTAGAAATGATGTATCAGGGTCTGAAAAGATTAATGATCGTTAAGAATTTTTTTTTCAAATTGCCTTTGCACTTACAGCGACAGTCGTCTACTACGTTGAATGATTGAAGTGCCAATCTCTCCTCTTCTGGAGAGACTGCCCTCCCACTTCCCCCACGCTTGGGTCCGCAATGTTTGTAGCTTAGGCTTGTCTTCTTATGTCTCTGTCTGGGAGGCTTTTTTTTTTTTTTTTTTTGTGTCGGGACAACTAGCAAGTACAGCACTCAGACATTAATTGAGTCCATTGTACTACACTTGGATTCCCTTTTAATTTTCTTTAAATCTACCCGATCTCCGAAGAAATCTGAGTAGATCTTGTGGTGCCAAGGAGCCAAGTTTTGTTATACTGTGTCGAGGTCTATCTTTTTTTTCGTAATACGTCTTCAATACATCTTTTAACCGCATTCCGCCTGTCCTCGCGTTCAAGCATTTTGCTGATTATGTTGGTCGGCGCGATGTCGCTAATCTGCTTCATCAGAGCATCTTTTTCCACGAGCTATCTGTCGTAGCTAAAGAACGTGTGTTCGGCGTCATCGCTTGGTACTTCGCAGTATATGCACCTGGGTTCACTTACTTTACCTATGTGGTATAGGTATTTCCGGAACTATCCGTGGCTTGAGAGGAACTGAGTCATGAAATAATTCACTTTCCGAAGTTCTTTTGAGCCCATTTGCTTATTGTTGGAATGAGTTTTGCCGTCCATCTGCCACTCAATTCAGTGTCTCATCGGCTTTTCCTTCGCTTATGTTTGGCGAGTTGCACGCCGTGGTCCCCAAGCCATATTTGGGTCTTTAACATGACTTGGTTCAGCTTTCCCCTGGCGTCCTCGGTATTTCGCACTGATATGACCGCCTCTATATCGTCCGTGTATCCCACGTGATATGTACATATCTTTTATGCTCAAGATCTCGTCGGAGCTAAGATTCCAGAGATCGGGGCCGAGATTAGATACTTGGGCTGCGCCGGACCTTACCGATTTACTTTTCCGACCATCTGGTGTGTTGTACAGAAGTTCACGCTCGCTCAGATAGCTCTGCCCAACATTAAGATGAAGGCAATAACTTTTCACAGCTTTAATGCCATAATAAACTACTGGCAGTATTTAAAGCAAACATAATCTTAATCGCAGCGCTTTTATAATGTCTGCCCAACGTAAGCTGTTTATGGCATTTCGTGCATCAAGTGTTGGCAGGACGATGATGCGCTTCGGGTTGTAGAGTCTGCATTGAGCGCGGTTTACGCTGCTTACCATCCTCCTCTATTGCTCTAAGGGTCGCTTTTTCGTGTCGAAAGCTGTATTGCCAGTCAAGGAGGAATTGCTGAATTGCCTCGTTAAGACATAAAGGGTTAATAGCGTTAAGGTTTTTAGTCCTAATTAGTTTATTTGCCCTTTATTTTACCTGAGATATGTTTCTTTATGACGGGTTTGTCTTGCTAGGTGATGTTAATTTTAAAATAAGAAGGTCTAATTTGACCTATTCTGCAGGGAGTATAAAGAGAATTAAAGATTTATATATACGCTTTCAAACCTCAAACAATATTTTTTATAAAATCGCCTCAAGATTTTAAATCGGTCAAAAGGAACGAAGCTATTTTTTTAATGCAGCAAGTGCCGAAAAACGTTTTTTTTTTTAGAAAAAGTAAGGATTTTAGTAGCAATTGGAAGATTTGAAACATGTCTTGTGCTGTATTCGATAAGTAGTTTATAAGAAGTTGTAGTCTGTAAGACTGTAAATTCTTAGACTTCGATAAACAATTAATGACGTGACATCTTGTCCATCCGAATTGCTGGAGAAATAAGAGAAATGGCATGTCAAAGGCCAAGGAATATGTAAAATCAAGTCCACAATTCTTCGCGGTAGCATTGAGCAGAGTAAGCATGAAAACCAAAATGTCTTTTTTACTTAATAAAAATCTTTGTGATTGAAATCTTGATATTTATTTATTCACATGTCTAACGGAATTCAGAACAGACATTTAAGATGTTAATTAAAAACTAAAATGAAAATTTTAGAATATTTAAAATTTAAAAGTGTAGTAAAATTAAATTATCAACATAAAAAACCATTACATTCCTAAAAATATATATATAAGTTAAAATTGGTTTCGCATCTGAGAAGCGAAACTCACACAAGTTTTTTGAATCCTCTCTCCTCGATTTATATGGATTGCATGATAAGGTATCCAAACAATAGCAGAGTATAATATCCTCAGAGTATATGGATCAGTGTAGTGCGAAGAGGGACGTCTTACAAAAGTGAGTATAGCAAGTGAATTGGAGACGGCCTAATTTGAGTGCGTGATAAAATTGTGCTTAGAAGCAAAGAAAACGCCTAAATCTTTATTCACATCAGGCGAAGCAAGATATGTATAGTATTATATTATTAATATGATAAAAGATATCATGGGGACTTTAAAGCAAAGGAAATGCGATTTTATGACATTTTTTAATATGAAGAAATAGATGATTCATAAGGCACTAGAAAATAAATTATTCAGCTCAGACTGTAGGACGGCTGACACACTAGAATTTCTTATTTCGGCATAACCTTTTAGATCATCAGCATAGAGAAAAAAATTAGCAAAGTAGAAACACGAAGAGATGTGATTAGTAAATAAAACAAATAAGAAAGATTCTAAAATATGATACTAACCTTAGATACACCAGGTACACTTTTACGCGCTCCATTGCTTTCTGTTTGTACTCGTATACTGGAGCAGTCTAGTTCACAAGTGTCAAATATGACTGATGTACGACGTAATTTTGATTTGAAAGAATTATACATCTTCCGATAGGATGATTAATTTTGCGCCACCTTAAATCGGTCGTTCTATTAATGGAACTCATGTTGGTTAGAATGAATTTTTTTATAATATATTCTGGTAGATAATTTCATGTCATTTACTTTTGAAAATGTCTACTATGGCATCTTCATAAACACTTCGTTCTATAGGGTTTTTTAATAGGTGCGCTTCCACTTTTTCCGATAGGGAGGGCGAACGACGCAATATTTTTTATTTTTCGCTTGTCATTTGTAAACTTCATTAGAATACATTTCATCATGGAACGCTACACACTTGAGCAACGATTGCAAATCGTGCAAATTTTTTATGAAAATAATCGTTCTGTTGCTGCTACTTTAAGGGCATTACGGCCATTTTACGGTCCATTTAACAAGCCGTCCCGTTTTGGGGTTATGTGACGTCATTGGTCTACAGTAACAAGTCGGCGACGATTTGTGAGCTCAGAGCCAATATTGAACGCGAAATTGCTGGAATTTCGGCCGATTTATGCAAAAGAGTGGTCGAAAATTGGGTTCAACGATTGGACTTCGTAAAACGTGCACGCGGTGGCCATGCAAAAGAAATCGAATTTCATACTTAAATGTATATGTTCAAACTCGATAATAAAAAAAAAATAGTTAAAAAAGTCAAACCGTTTGTGTTTTATTCCAAAAAGTTCAAAAGTTGAAGCGCTCTTACTGAAAAACCCTATATAATTACGCGAACAGATTTATTTTGTTCAAAGTAAATTTCCACAATTTGGAAACGTTGTTCTGACTTTAAACGCTTCATGATGACGTGCCAAACCTTGCTGAAAAGAAATATCAACACAGTTTGCTAATCTCAGCTGCCAAACCATATTTATCGATATCGTTAGTTATCTTCTTCTTCTTAATTGGCGCGATAACCGCCTACGCGATTTTGGTCGTTAGTTCTCATACAATAAAAAAACACCCCTTATAACTCGTCTTGGGCCATGTCAAACCAATAACATCCTCTGATTTAAGCTGAGAGGCAAAAATGAAAAATTCTATAACTTACAACATTCCTTGCTAGCCTTTGTTATGAGTTATTCACATACACAAACGAAGCATGTATTGCCACCATCTCAAGGCTAAATGGGAGTATGGATGGACAATATTTCATTTGATTTTGCTTAGAAATCCTTTCAATCGAGTTGGTTTTTAAGCTGAAGATTACGTCAGTTGAGGCCCACGGTTGTCGATCGATTGAACTCATTTTTTTACACAAACAGAATAAGAGATAGTCACGTCATTGGTACGTCGAAACGATTATTTCAATCGAGAATATTTACAGAAACGGGCTACAGATCTATGATATAATGTCTGCTATGTCGTCTTACCGTGTAATTACTGTTTGATTACTACTTAAAAGCACTACTTACATATACGAGTTTTAGTTTGTGGAAAAAGAAATACATTATTTTCTCGTTAGATGGTTGTAGTGATCGATATCTCTTTGAGTTGTATTGAATAACAACTCAAAGTTTATGCTCGCTGCCAAAGCGAAATTCTTTTGCTGTTCTTTGTTTGTTCCATTCAGTTGTGAACTACAGGGATTAACAATGGGAGTCAACAAAGAGAAAATTTAGTACATTCTACAATTTGATATTTGATTACATTCTATTTGATAAAGGCGAAAATGCAAGGCAAACCGCTGGAACTGGGAATGGTGTTTATGGTGCCGTTACTGTACGAGTTACAGCTAATTACGTACAATTTTGGTTTGATTCCGTTCAGACATTTTTGATGTTAACGAAAAAAATGTCGATAAAATCACAGAAGTAATCAAAGTTGACTGGTACGATAGTAGTCGTAGCATCGCCCAGAAGCTAAAGATCGGCCATAAAACAGATTTAAACCATTTGTGCAAAGCTGGATTCAAAAATTCAGCAGCCCGTTGTTTGGGTGCTACAATAATTAACACCAAAAAACATGATGGATCAAAATTCTATCTGCGAAGCCTTGGCGAAACGGAACGAAATCGTCCCCTTTTTTAAACCGATGGTGACTGGGGATAAGAAATGGGTCACATACGGCGATATTGTGCGAAAACGTGGCCAAAGCGTGATAAAGCAGCTCAAACAATGGCCAAACCAGGACTAATGGCCAGGAAGGTTCTACTGTGTATTTGGTGGACTTGAAAGGAATCATTTATTACCAGTTGGTTTCGTATGGCTAAACACTAAATTCAGATCTTTAACCCTCTACTGCATGGATATGTTTAAAATAATGAAAATAAATAAAACACCGTAAATTTATGTTGATTGAGGGTAATTTATTGCGTATTTAACAAAAATTAAAAAATTCACTTGGCGGTTTGGAAGAAAAAAAATGAAGCCATATATGGCCTTATATGCGTTTAGAGTTATTTTTGGGAAAAAATTTATTGGGTGTGGAAACTTGTAAAACAGTTCCTTTTGTCGTTGTAGCACAAGAACACGTTGCACTTTTCGCAAAAAGTGTATGAGCGAAAAGAGCAATCATTTTGACGAAGTTGTCGGTCTTTCATCCATTTCGGGAAATGGCCTAGTCCGTCCGTCCGCACAGAACTCAAGAGGAAATCCTGTCGCTTTCTTCTTTTACTGCTGGTAGGTATATTTTCTCTACTTGCCGATGGAGAGTTTGAGGGTGTGGATATAGGTCGTCCTCGTTTTTTCAATTTACCAACTTTGCAAAGATGTTCAGCTATTGCAAGCTTGAAGTCAAACAATGGCATATATTCTTTCGACTTTCGACGCCACAAAATCCAAGCATTGACAACGCATATATCAATCATATCAGTTGTATTCTATAAAGGCCTAGTAAAGAATCCAGTAAATCAACGCCACCCATATAATAATTATATATATCAACTGCCCTAGGAGAATTGATTTCAATATACTTCTTCTCTCTTTTACAGTACCGTTTTTTCGTTGACATAGGGTGACATCCGACATAGGTTGAAAGAATATTTACCACTTTGTTGTCAAACCAAGTGACGAGACCAAATTCAACTCCATCAATATCTGCTACTTTTTCAACCATACTTCCACGGCCTAACTTTTTCATTTCTTCTTCTTTTGGCATCTTACAATTTGTTACACGATTTAACCTTACTGTGCCTAAAGGTAATATACCATTTTTCATTAGATACACCTGAAGCTTCGGACTGTTAAACCAATTATCAAAAAATAGTTGATCGTTTTTTTCTTTTGGTATTGTAGCTGCTAGTCTCGTTACAACATTTCCACTTACTCCTATATTTGGTGCTCCTTCCGGGAATGTATCGCTTTGAGCTCCGGCAAATATATCAAAATCGTAACTGAAACCTGAAACTCCGCTCAAGACAAAATTTTTGAGTCCCCATTTGTGGGGTTTAGCTGGATTGTACTGTTAGAGGTGATGGCGGCACTTTGTGGGAATTATTTGTTCATCAACCACTAAATGTTCTTCTTTGGGTACAAGCAACAATCGAGCACGAATTTTGTCTAACAATGGTCGAATCTTAAAGAGCTTATCAAACCCGAGTTCACCAGGTGATCTTATATTTTCATTATTATTGAAGTGTAAAAATTGTTTGATGTTTTCCCATCTGTTAGATGTCATAGCGTTACGTACAAATTCTTGGCCAATGAATGTGTTCCAATAATGTCTGGATGATGGTAGTTTTATCAAAGACATGTATATTGTTATGCCTGAAATAATTTTTATAAGTAATTTTTTTAACTTTTTTACTTGAACTCACCTATAAACTGATCAATCTCGTTCCGAGTAATATTGGCAGGTTTATTTATATCCATTTGTAATGCAATTAAATTCGATTGTTCTACAATAAAGTTCATCAAATCGTCATTGAAAATAAAATTATACATATCTGCTGGTGTCTCTAGTTCCTCAATAAAGTCAGGAAGCTTTGAATCTCCTTGAAATGGAAAATTTTCACTAGAATATGGAGGCAAACAAATTTCTTTCCAAATTGGAGGTCTAGGCTTTTTAGCAGATTTTGCATTTGATGTAGAAGGCTTGTTATAGTCATCTGAGTCATCGGTATCATCAGTCTCTGGTACATAAATATGCTCCTGTTCTGGCGGTTTACTTATAAAGTCTCCTTCGTCGGTATCAGATATGTAGTCATCATCACTTTGATCACCTCTATTAACTTCATAAACATACTTTAAGTTACCATAAAATGATCGTACACTCATTTCTAGGAAATTCCATTGCGATTTATCAAAAAACAAAACAGAAATATGTATACACATATGTTAGTTCATTATTTACCTTAGTGCATGAAACGCCATATATGGCTTCGTCAGTTTTTACAAAAAATCAAACACAAGATGCTTACTTTTCATATAAATTATATTTTTATTCAAAAAATAACTTCACTTTCTATACAAATATATATTTTTTGCTGTAGTCTTCTTTTATTTTTTATGCAATAGTGCACATAGATCACTTCAAAATTTGCTTTTGTTCTCACACTTGAAGCACTCAAAAAAAGATAACGGAAACGGTAGCTAAAACACTTGTTGACAATATTTAGTTTTGCGTATGAGAAGAAAACAAACCATAGAATGTGATAATTATTATTCTCTTTTGATTAAGTCCCGTTTTTATAAAAATACAACATAATCAAAGGTAAAAGCCATATTTGGCGTTATATGCGGTAGAGGGTTAAGGGGGGAGCCTGGTTTATGAGGCCTAAAAATTGCATCTCTTTGCGATTTTTTTTTAAAGAAAAAATTAATTTAGCACTGCAAAGTTTTTTCTATCTTTTAATGAACATTTAAAAAGTATAAAAAATGTTTGTACTGGTTAAAATAAGTTGAACAAATTTTTTAACATAGAAATTAGTAGAGCGCTGCAACGCTGGAGTTTCTAACTGGCGTACAAGATACAGCTAGTAATTATTACCTAAAGCAAAAAATTCAAATGGATTTCTAATTATAATGATTTTTTATTCTAGATGAACTAAGAAATTCCATAATTTCAACTTTTTGGAGGATTTAAAGAAAAAAATGCCTTTCTATAAAAAAAAAAATTCACTTCAGTTCACTTGTTAGTTCAAATAGAAGAGAATTTAATACTGAAGGGAACAAGCTTTGATACATTTCAAAAGGTTCATTGGTTTTTTTTCATTCATGTACGCCAATTCAAAGAAATCATAAAAATGAAAAGTCTAGAAAAGAAGATAAACTTTGCACTATAGCTGTCCCGGTCACAGCGTAACTATCTAACGCTCGCCTACTTTTGGCTTTGTATCTACGGAAATATTGAGAATTAGGCTCTGTTACTTTGTGTGAATATTCTGAAATAAATTAGGAATTTAGTCCGGATCTGACACCAAGTGATTATCACCTTTTTCTCTCATTGGAAAACTTCCGGAGTGATAAGAAATTTGTATCAAAAGAAGAATGTGAAAATCGAGTACTAGAGTTTTTCGCCAATAACGACCAATACTACTATGAAAGAGGCATATTGAAGCTACCTTTAAAATGGCAACAAATTATCCAATAAAACAATGCATTTTTGATCCAAATCAAACCAATCTGAAACATCTTAAATAAAGTTTTGAATTTTACGCCGAAATAACTTATTTTTCCCCAACCTAATATTTTTATTAAAATCACCTTTCTAACCCACGCTTGCCCGATGGTAGTTTTGTCAATCGAATGAAGTAAATTTACGGAAAAATTGTTTTTACTCAGTGGAGTAAATTCCCATAGGGTGTGAATGTTGCAAACAGCACTTGCAAAATAAGCCCTAATTTGTGCATTGTGTGCAAATTAATCTGGCCCGTTTATTGGTGTAGTCTTTTGTTTTAGGTAGCATCGCATAGAGAAGACTTTTAACAATTGCGATTTCTTTTTCACTGAAATGTTATACGTTGTAAATTATCATTGCTAATTATGCTGCTGATATTTGTAAATAATTTCTGTTGCAGCAGTTTTTGTTTACTTCTAGGATGAAAGATAGACAGACGGATGGAGCTGAGTGTGCGATAAGTATGCAAGTGTTTGTATTAGGAAATTGTTTTGCATTCCACTTTAGCTGCATTGAAATTTAGTGGTAAAGAAGTTGCCCGAAAATGCTGTTTCACTTTGATGCCCCACAGACGGAAGAGTAGAGGCGTGGAAGTTTAGAAATTGCAAGGCATGCATTTGCAAAGTCACTTATACGCTAATGACTGCAATTTGGATTTTATTCTCTTCTATTGTTGAATAGAAACAATTTTAGTGTCTGCCTGCATTCGTATTTCTTTCGCGCTAATTTATTTGCCACTTTTGTTTTCAGTATTTTGTTTTTGTGGCACAAAATATAAATTTGAAAATATTGCAGTTGTAAAAATTACGAAAAGGAAACACTTGTGGCACATTCCTGTGCTGTAACGTGAAAGATGCCAAAATTGAATATGCGCTTACATAATCGTTTAAAGTGGCAGTAATCACTGCTTGCCGTCACAGTTTCATTGCATGAAATGAAAATTAAAAACAAACAAAAACGCACACACGAACACTTCGAAAAACAATAACAAAATTTAAAACGTAAAACGCCAACATTCAGATGAAGGCAACAACTTTTCACAGCTTTAATGCCATAATAAACTACTGGCAGTATTTAAAGCAAACATAGACTTGAATGAACGTAAAGAGAGCTAGCGTGCATACATACCTATACATATATGTAAATGTGTGTATGCGTAAATGCAATTGGCGCCTACATCCTTTGTTAGGTATTTGGCCGGACTCCTTCGCCAGTTGAGTGTTGTGCGTTTTGGTGTTGTTCCACAAATGCAGCGAACTATAGTTTTATGTCGCCTTCAAATGGCAAATGGTTTTTTCGATCAATCCATTTTACACGCGCACATTGGGTTTCGAACCCGCACCCTATCATTTAGTAGTCACACAAAAAGTCATTCGCTTACGCCGGCCGTATACACGCAGTGTATAATTACAAGTTGCAAGTGTTTGCCGTTGTGTGTGTATGTGCGTGTGGCTTGAGCGTTGATTTTTGGCGCATCTGCGCTTGCGAACACCACAACATTCACTCTCATTTCGCATAGGTCCATTTCGATTTGGCATCTGCTGCCCGTCTGTCTGTCTGTTTGTCTGCTTGCCATGCCGTTTGAAGCATCAGGCATTCCAGCTGAAGTTGGCTAAAAAGAGTAACAACAATGATTACAAAAAGCGACAAAAACAAGAACGACTGCAACTTCAACCCAAATAGCTACAATCATCAGTTAGTTGGCAAGTTAACAGCTCAACAGCTTTGCCAGCAAATAGTGAAAGGAAACCTGAAGCCATTGGCGAGATCACATGATCTTCATCGTTGCCGGCGGGGTATACCCCGCGCATTGTACCAACTTATTACGTATGTATATATATTGTATTATGCTGTGCGATGCGTGCCGCTGTAAGGTGCTGCCTGTTGTCGTGGAGACACGTATGCCTTCTTACACACCTATGCATATATATATGCACACATACATATATGTACGCGTTTCTATGGTTGTTGACTTGCAATGTTGTTGCATAGTGGCAAATAAAATAATGTTGCAGAGTATTTGTTATTTTATTTGGCGTTGCTCATAAGCAGCCGTTACTTATATGTATGCATGTGTGCACATAAGAGTCGTACATCTCTAATAAATAAAAATTTATGGCTGGCTGTGGTTTGGTTTGTTTGACAAAATGTGACCCAATCTCTGCTATTTATTGTAATCTTCAGCTTTATATGTTTGAGATGATAAACATTTTTTTATTAGAATCATTACAGTTTGTTACATAAAAGCGTATACACTGTTTTGCCCTTTTTTTGTTTTTTTTATATAAAAATATGGTTCATTATACAAAAAAAATTGCATGAGCCAAAGTTTAAAAGTTGTCTCAGTTTGGCTACTGTCAGATATGCCACCAGTTGCCGGACCAGTACACACTGTTCTCGATGCCAGCGCATAATCGGGTGCCTTATGTTAGCTTCAATAGGAGGTATGATGTTTTGATCCCAGTTAGATATTAATGGTTAAGACCAGAGAATCTATTAACAGGAATTCACTACAATTTCCACGCCGGCGGACCCAAAACCGGTGCTGGTAGCGGATTTGGATGCTACTTAGACGACATTGTGGTATTACAGGGAATGAGTTGGCTGACAAACTGGCTAATGAAGGCTGTGCAAGCACATCATTTAGCCCGTCACCATTTCTAAGTGTCAATTCTGCATCGATTGAACTATGGGTTGACAATTTCATGAGGTCTACCGAAAGAAGACTTTCGGTAGAGTTGGGCTCCTGTAGAGTAGCTAAGTGCTTTGTAAAAGAACCAAACAGAAAATTAGCAACTTTTCTCTTAAAACTTGGTAGGAAGGACCTGAGAGTACTGGTGGGTTTAATTGCCAGTCTCAGCAGCATATGGCTACCATGAGAATCATTGGTGACCCAATATGCGTATCCTGTCATGAGAATGAGGACATTACAGAACATTTTCTCTATATCCACCCGGTGTTTTCTAGAATCAGATGTAGGCAGTTGCGTTGCGATGCACTGAGCTCCTCTTTCGGATCTCTTATAATTCATCAATGAATCCCAAGCTTTGCAAAAGAGTGACCTCAAACCAATGCTTCCGTCTTACCATCCATTTAATATCTATCCTGTCTCTCTATTCTTTCCACTGTAATCTATCCAGGTGGTCTTCCTGACTGAGTGCTTGCATTTGTCCAATCACCCACAATTCTAATATAATCTAATCCAAAGTTTGCACAAAATTCGCCAAAATTTCAAAAAATTATTATCAAAATTCTCGACGTTTTAATTAGAATCTTTAGAAAACTTCAAGGTATGTACTTTTAAAGCTCATTCAATTTTAGTTTGCAGTTCGAAATCGGTCACAATTCGCGTTGATTTTTGACAACTTTTTTGCATACGATATTGAAAAAAAAAATGTATTTCCAAAGTGGCACCTAAATGCCAGTAGTGAATAATTCCTAGACATTGCTTTTAGTTAAGTTATCTCTGACATTTGTCAGGTAGAGAGATTTAAAATTATGATAGAGCAATGCATTAAACGATTTTTTTTATTTTTCTTAATCCATTTCTTTATTGCGATCTGTTTTTTAAACATAAATGAATATTTTATCATTTAAGAGAAAAAACATCTGTGGAATACACCCAGTGGTGCAACCATTTACTAGTTTTAAAATAAATAATAATTTAGCCTAATTGAGGCCTTTTGTAGACTTTCTCTTGAGTGTGGTGTAGGTCATGGGATTTACAATTATTTCTGTGGCAAGATGATTTGAGTGCGATTGGAGTCGTGTGATGTGGCATAATTTCGTTTTTCTTCAGTTATTGTGGGCACTTTGAGATCACAATGAATTTGTGCGTTTCTGATATGAAAAGCGGCGTTTGAGATCATTCTGAGGCTTTTCGACTTATTCTTTGAAGTATTTCGATACTATAGTTAGCTGCAGTACCCCGAGTAAAGTGACAGCTTACTTTCGAGAGAAACATGAGAACTCCAATGTAGTAACCAATTTAGGCTTCTGAGTTTTATTCCTAGAGCCTTCCGTTTGGTGAAAATACTGGTTTTTCAGGAAAGTTTGTTATCAAGATGCGTGCCGCACCATTTCGAGATGATAGTTTAAAATAAATGGAACTTATTATGAAAATGGGCGATCTTTAAGAACAAGATATTGCAAAATTTGTAGCATGTTTGGTGGAAATAATCGTCCAAATAAGTCGAAAGTTCAAAGGTTTGTGAAAAGAAGTTCAAAAAAATGGTTCAGTTGAGGGTAGAAAAATTACTGGCAGACCAAAAACTGGACATTTTGTTATCTTAACTTCATTCTCAGCAATAAGGCATTCAAGAATCTACTATTTGCCTGATCTTAACTGTAGACGTGCTCATTTAAATAATGTAATGTTTCACATATAATTAAGAACCGTGTTTTGAATAAAAATATGTAGTAAAATCTGAAAGAATTTAAAATTTTATTACACATGTTTTATTTTAAACGCGCCTTGGGCCTTTTGAAACCCCTTAGTTAACCAGGTAGCCATTTCTTTTGTAACTGTGTTTCAACTTCAACTTCAACTACAACAAATACTAAATAGTAAGAAAAATTCCATCAGAAGCTTTCCCATCGCATAAATGGTTTCTCCGGGTATCTTTACTTGCCACGTAGTAGTCAGCATTTTGCTTTTTTTTTCAGTTCTGATCATTGCTGACTGTTAATTTTAGGTAAAAACTGACGATTGAATCACATATTGCAGGAAAAGCCCAAATATCGAAATTCTTGAGAGTTTCCTGAAATATATATTCTATCCAAAATTACTGGTAAAAGTTAGATGGTAAATTAAAAAGTCAAGTGAAACGCCGTCTTAAAAGTGTATGTATTGTTCGATATCATTTAACCAAAAACTTGCTTCATTTGGTTCCCCAACAACCTGAAATAGCATTAAAATACATAAGAAGTATATTTAACTGCATGTTAGAGGCTAAATACTTCTCACGACTACGCACAATTGCTCAAACTACCGCCATACCCAAACCAGGAAAAGGCCACCAAAACTGGCTCATATCAACCCATCAGATAATTGCCAATACTTTCAAAGGTGCTCGACAAAATACTGTTTGACCGACTAGAACCAATTCTGACAACAAAAATAGTCATAGAAAGCCACCAATTCGGACTTAGATGATAACACTCAGAGGTCCAACAAATCCACATGGTTGTCAAGAAACAATATGAATGACAAAAAATATTGTGTAGCTGTATACTTGGACATTGCAAAAGCATTCGATAAAGTTTAGCATAAAAGCCTTTGCAAAAACTCCAACGAATCTTTTCAAATTGAAATGAAATTTGGCAATTTTGAAGAGCTACATAAGTGATCGAAAATTTTATATAAAATTTGAAGACAAATATTTCGATATGTTACCAATGTCAGCCGGAGTACCGTAAGACAGTGCACTAGGACCGCTTTTATGCGCCGCAGATGTGCTAACTTCGCCAACACAATCAAAGCAATCATAGCAACATTCGCAGATGATACTGTACTAATTCAAATAAAGAAATCATTATATAAGTATTTTCACATAAACATTGATATTATTAAGGGGTTAGGGGTGGTCAGAGGACCAAAAAAATTATGATTTTCAATATTTTTTTTTGCTACTCAATTGCTTTATTCTACAAAAATAAAAACATAGCATTAATACATCATGTTTCGACTTGACTTTAGCAAAATTGAAAAAAATAATAATAATTGTAAAAGTTATCGCTGCTTGTGTGGAGCCTGTTTCTACAGAAGTCCCTTGCCGTGATCATCACACGTCTTTTGAGATTCATCTAAAATCAAGCGAACAAGAGAAATTAGTTTTATTAATAGATAATTTTGTGCCTGATCGAAGATTTTTTTTCAAAATTAACAATATGACGGCCTCAGGAAATATTTTTCAGATTTCCGAGAGAAAAACCTACAATTAATTGTTAAAAAAAATCGAAATTTTTGAAAAAGAAGTCCTTCGATCAGCCACGAGTTTTTATGTTTTTCATAAGCAGTATAAATTTTATTGAAATCTCGAGTGTTGTCGTTAGCGCCACTTATCTGCGCCACTTATCTGCTAGCTAGATATTTGCTCTCAAACGCTCCGGAGCGCCCGAGCCCCCTTTGTTAATTGTTGAGTAACTCGAAAAGTATTTGTCAGATTCACTTTAAATTTTCACACAATATTTTTAATATATTATACTTTAAGAAAATGTAAAAAAATCCAATTTTTTGAAAATTCTGACTACCTCTAACTCCTTAAGCAATTGAATCTGGATTCAGCGTTCAAGAATTAAGCGCTTTTTTCGTGTCTTTGTTAGATTTATTATTATATTTTATTATTATTAAACAAACTTGCAGGAGGTTGAAATTTTTTTTAATTAAACCCGCTTTTTCATACAGTTCTTCAGCTATAAACCCGGATCTTTGATTCGGCTTAAATGCTTACAGCCGTATCATTCAGCAAGTTGCTTCACTAACCATTGCATGCAATTCCAACATTGATTATTTGCTGATTTTTCACTTAAAAAGGCGTCAGTTAAATTCATAAAAATTCGAATAATTACACTTTTAAGTTACCAACCAGTTTCACATAAAAATTACCACCCAGCTTATAGCTTCTGCCACCTGCCGATGGCGACTTGGTGTTACACTTCTGACTGGCTAAGATTTTGCTAAGAAAGTCAAGGCGGTTTACTTGACCAACAAGCGCGATTGGCATTCGCTTTAGGAGTTCTGTAAGCCTAGAAAAACACATTTTATATTCGTATTTGCTGCACCATAAAAGTATATTAACTGAGTTTGCATTAATAATTTATTGACAATTTTGGGTTGCTGCTGCCAGGCAACAGGCTTGCATTAACAGTTTGTCGCACTTAATTTGATGGCTGCAACGCATGCCACAGCATGCATCCATACATACGTATGTACATACATACACACGTGCACATACCATTTAAATAGTTGTTTAAAGAACGGCATTTTGTCAGCTGCCTGCCAACATGCTTGTTTTCGCTTGGGCATAACTCATACGCCATGTATGCCGTACGTCAGTAAGTGAAGCTGTCAGCTGGTGATCGATGGTGTTCTACATACCGGTACACTTGTACAAGTAGTGGGCTGTTTATTAAATAAGTAACTATATAAAAACAAATGTTCTAATTAAATCGGTCATTATCTGGTTGATTGGCTTGGAATCGGCATAAATTCGCTAAAAAGTTTGTCTGATAATTTCCATTTTTTATGAACTAAAATTTTGCTACAGCTCTATTTTTGGGCACTCAATTATTAATGCCAACTATAAATATGTGAGCTTTGGTTTCGATTATTGTAAATACTAAAAGTTTTTGTTTTGTTTTTGGTATTCTTAGCGGACATTTAATGCGTTTTAAGTTGTATCCTTGAAATATTTATATACTAAAGTCGACTTTGATACTGCGAGGCTGGTGCACAAAATGTGACTAGGTATTATTCGCGAATTATTTATTTGTTCATCAGCATCTATTGGAATGTATTACAAAAACAATTTTTTGTCTGTATTTGAACAAAATGTTGACAATACAGTTAAGTTCCTTTTAAACTATTTTTCTCGGGTGCATATGACAATAAAAGATATATGGAATATTTAAATCTGATATTGCTTTACATAATACTAAATTTCTTTCATATTACAGAGCAGATCCTCTACAGCTGAGTGGCTGCGCTTAGTGTATATTTATATGACACAATAAAATTCGGTTGTTAGCAGTGGAAAAGTGTGTGTGAACTACAAGGAAATGAGTCAGAAGCTGTGAAAATTTTATGCATTCGCTGCGTCGTTCCCAAGAGAAAAACAAACGTGAAAAGTTTATGTATTTATTTATGTATGCAATATCTTCGTCAATGCAATCTGACACAACTCTCAACATCACTTTCAATTAGATAAAATTGAGGCTTCAAGTGATTTGATAATACGTTACATACTTACGTCGCGTGGATGTGTTGTAATGAAATGAGAAATAATAAATTTTGTGTGAATGACAGATAGCACATATGAAAGTTACTGGCTTGTAAAGAAATTACGGCCTCTTGACAGATGCCTAATGGATGCTCAACTGACATGCTGACATAGCTTTTCAGTTTTGTCCCACATATATTATTACAAATAGCATATTTAGCAGCAGGGTGTTTGCTATTATATTTTTTTATTATTAGTTTTTTTTTTAAGTTTTATTTTATTTTCATCAGAATTCGACACTCATGGCAAATCGCTGGAATTCACCCACACGAGTCCGAAGGCCAAGGATTGCGCTTTGTTGTTATTAGTTGTCGTTGTTTTCCATCATCTAGCCATTAAGTTTACTAACCTACAGTCTCACGTATGATCGATGCTTCTTTTATGAGGGATGCTTTCTGCATCATTTATTTTTAATTTGTTAAATAAAAAAGATCAGGGTAGCTATTCGATATTCTTAAAACGGTTAGAAATTTAAATTTGAAAAGGTCGAGCCAAGGAGCACAAGGAGATTTGGTGGCTCCTAAAACAATCGTGCTAAAAAGTTCATTGCATTTAAAGCTCTAGGAGGAGAGTAGATAGTGAAGGAGGGAAGGAGAAAAGTATCAGAGAAAGAGATGGGAAAGAATAGAGACAGAGATAGAGATAGTTAGTCCTGTGAGAATGTTCACGATTCTTTGGCAAATCTATGAATATCCTCCAGTTTTAGAGAAAGAATATTACTCATTCTCATGACATCGGAACACAAAACTCGTAGCCGTGCTCTAGCAAAGGCAGAACATTCTCAGAGAAAGTGTCCAGTGCTATCCGCCTCCTCCAAACAAGACAGGCACATTGGGACCTCAATGATTCAAATGATGGTCATATGCTGACCCCATGGGTTGTGCCCTGTAATGATACCGACCATCAACCGAACGTCTTTCCTTCCAAGTTTTAATAGAAAGTTTGACAGTTTTCTGTTCGGACTTGTCACAAAACACTTTGCAGTTCTGCTGCGTTCTAGACCGAACCATCGCTCTTTCTGTAAATTGCAAATAAATTCACCTTACACAGTACATAATCGCTGATTCTCACAGTAGTACATAATCGCTGATCCAATTCATGATTCCTGCGGAGCTGATTCCGATTATTCCCCCCTTGTGGGGGAACCGCTGATCCACGGTTGGCCAATTCATCGGGAATTTCGTTTCCTTGATCATCGGAATATCCTGGAACCCATATAAGTACAAGCCTGTTCTGTCTTGCCACAGAATTAAGCTTCTTCTTACATTCTTGAACAATCTTTGAGGTTTGCTTCGCGTTCTGCAGGGCCTTCAGTGCAGCCTGACTGTCACTGAAAACTCCAATCTGTTTCCCGCTCTATCTCCTCTCGATTATCCATTCGACTACTTTCAGGATGGCAAAAACTTTCTTTTGGAAAACAGTTGCTATTTCTTCCATTAAAACGGTTTACGGAACCAATTTGCAACTTAAATAGAACACCTGGGCTGAAAAGTTCCGGACCTAACACATAGATGGCCCTAGTTTTATTGTATTTACCTCTTTTTCAGTTAGTACTAACCTTAAAAAGACAATTGTTAAAATTTCATGATATTGTATTCATTAGTTTGTGAGTTATTGTGCTAAGAGTGAGACTCCTTTTGTTGTTTTCAAAACAATGTACTGGAAAAGAATTTAGTGTTTTAATTTTACACTGCTTCTTGATGAGGGAAAATACCGTACCTACGAAGCATTTTCCTGAAAGGTTCTATGGGGACTCCGCTTCATCAGAAACAACAATAAAACGATGGTTTGATGACTTCAAATGTGGTCGAGGAGACACCCATGATACACAACGCAGTGGACGCCCAAATAAGGCGGTAGCACCAGAAAACATAAAAAAATACACAAAATCGTTCTGAATGATCAAAAATTGAAGTTACGTGAATAATCAAAAATTGAAGTTAGCTTACATCGGAAAGATAACAAAAGAACTTGTTGGCTTTATATTGCGTGAACATTTGACTATGAGAAAGCTCTGTTCGAGTGAGTGCCGCGTTTGCTCACTGTTTTGTTTCATGAATGCACCTGTCACAAGTCAATCAAAACAGTGGCAAAATTACATGAATTGAACTTCGAATTCAAAACTAGCGCTCAAACTAAGACCTATTTTGAGACGAACAATCGTTCTACAAAAGTGTTATTGAAATGTTTGAGCGGCGCTGGAATGATTTTGCTGTTCTTGATGGAAATTACGTTGATGAATCTTGCTCGATAACTTTATTGTTGCTTTCACATGCAAATTTTTCGTCAAGAGCAGAGCCGAAACATGGTGAACAAGGAAGTGTCGAATTGAAGACGCCTTAAGTTATAGGTGGTTTTTGATCCTAAGTCAAGATTTTTAGGGCGTTTGGTAAATTTTATATTTCTATTCTTATGTTAATCGACAAGATCTAGAAGAAAAATTACAACACTTCTCAGGTATTTGTACTGCTATTTGCTCGGATTCCAACGTATTTAATATATAATATTACAGGCTTGCTAACAAATGTTAATAAATTAAATTGATTTTTTCACATGTGCGCTAATTTTTTATTTCTCTGTGTGGAGTATGAATACCATAATTTCCTTTACTCCACATATTTGACCGCCCGTTTTTCGGTTGCATGTTTGTTTCGTATTTTTCACACTTTTCATAGTTGATGTCTTCATCCGTCAAGATTTGCGACGGTCAATATTTGCCATACACATGTCCGTACAGATGTATGCATTTAAAAGCGATTTTAAAGCCAAGAATGAATGAATGAATAACTACCAGCAGGCATTAAGCAGCGAATGGCAACAAGTTGGTAGCGGCGCGGACGTGAGGTGGCAAAGTGTTGACGACGCACCTGTGCAACAAATAACTAAGTGGCGAGCAACTTGCGATACTACGTTGATGCTGATGCTAACGCTGATGCATACAAACCCACACATGCGGTAGGCCTGCGCATGCAAAATATGTTGACCTACTTTTGAGTAGAATGAATGCGCGAATGACTGAATGAACGGCGAAAATGTTAAGCGGCTAACTGGACAAATGGGCGAGCGCCTGAGAATGGTGAATTAAATGAAAAGTGTGCGTGTCACACTTGTTAGTGGCTGGCCGCTGCTGGCTGCTGTTTGATGCTAACGCCTTTTGCAGGTTTTCACTGCTTTCAAAAACTGTGAACAAAAATTGGTTGGAGGAGTAAAAAAATGCAAAAGAAAAATTATATGTAAAGTGACATAAAATGCACGCAAACTGTCATAATTTACAACTTCGACGTTTAATAGTCCATGTGCCGTTGCCAGAGGCGTGGTGGCTAAGCTAGGCATGAATATGCGTGAAAATCCACTGCGGCAAATGCGCATGCGTGGCAATATAATTTTATAAGTACATATTTGTGTAGACCAAAGTAAAAAGGAAAAAAAAAAAATGCAAAATGTAATAAGAAATAGTTTCGTACACTTATTGAAAAATTTGCGTATTTTTGTAGCGAACCTCGCACTTGGCTCCCTTTCACAAAAAGCTGCAAAGCCGCAGCGTACGCGTACACAAACGGCGTCAATGGTCAAAAGCCATTGGCTGCCATAAACACTCGGGCCATTGGCGCATAGTTGCCTTGGTGTCACGGTGTCAATTCGTATAATTCATTTGGTTAATAAAGTGCCCGCTTATGCTTATGCTCTGCGCTGGCAGGTAATGTGAATGTAGCGCAACTGGCAGGCAGTCGGCACTGCATTGATTTGGTTACGCATGCGCAGCAATCGCCATTGCCTTCATCTACTTTTGCTGTTGCAGTTGTTGCTGTTGTTGTTATATCGCGCGTGTATCGTTCGTGTCGTAGACTCGCGCGATTTGTCTGTCAATTAGCTGCACAAAAACAAATTTTGATTTTATCGAAGTCAGCGGCGGTAGCGGATGGTGGATGGCAGGCAGCGACTATTGGCGATTTGGGTGTGAATTGCGAAAGAACTGTTGTTTCATTTGAAAGCGTTTAAGGAGTGGTCCGGTCCACTAGATCAATAAAAGTATATAATTCATATTTTAAGCAAATGTGTTTTTATTTTAGTTATCATGTTTTTTTTGTTTTGCTTTTTATTGCATTGTGAATGGCAAGTAGTTATAAAGTAGTGCACGTGGGTGGATTGGAGTCGCTCTAGGCCCACCCCTAGTGCGAATTGGATATGCGAAAATTGTGGAAATATATAAATGTACTAAAATAAGCCACATTTAACTATAAAAAATTTAAATTGTAATTCAAAACTTTATGACTTTCAAACTAAACATGCGAAGTGGATGGAAATCAGTCATGTAAAAATATTTAATGGGAACAAGTTCATTTGAACCTTGATTTGTAATACAAAGTCCAAGCGATGAGTCATACGTTTTTTGATATGAAATATTAAAAGAATCTTCTGCCAAAATATTTACATTTACTGTTCAGAGCGAGCTTTAAAATCAGTGGCCCGCAGTCCATAAAAAAAATTTGGGGTTTTGTGCAGAGCTGAAAGACTTGCTATGCACATTGGTCCCCTTGGTCTAGAATGAAAAAAATGAAAAACGATATTTAAATTGTTTAAGAAGTTAAATATCTTTTACATACGAAAATAATTTTTTTTTAATTTTAGTAATATAAAAAATTACGCTGAATTTGACCCTCCCGAAAAATTGGACCTATTTATCTGAAACACAAAAACCAAAAAAATTATTAATCAGTATGAAAAAAAAATCCTCCGTTTCCATATCTCAACCCCAAAAACGTATCCTTTCCATTCTTACTCCCGCACAATAGTCTGTGCATTATTTGCATTGTGGCTGCTAAAACAAGCAAAAACACAAAGAAAACCACACAGTTACACATTGCATCAGTGGCGTCAGAAAGTGGAAGCGGGCGACTACGGTAATAGCGCAGACACACGAAATTTAGCGAAGTCCTCAACCATCTGTGCGATCCTTCTGCCAGAAAAATGTGAGACACAGATAGCGCTCCAAGCAGTAAGAAGCCGTTGCTCCAACGGCAGATGGGCGGGCATTCCATTACTTAGGACTGGTAGCGGCAGGCTAATCACCTACCCTGTCAGAAATCAAAACACAGCTTTAACATACGAAACCAACGAAAGACTGAGTCTTGTCGAGCCCCTATGCTCCTGAAAGGAGTGAACAAGGAAATAAAAAATGATTGCAGGTAGAATAAAATAAAAAAATTGAAAAAATGGTGCGGTTTTGGATTTGACACTCTAAAAATAGGGGTTTCTTCAGTTTTTCAATAAAAGAAACCAAATAATTGAAATAATAATATGATTCTAGTACGGGCGAACATATTCAAATTTCAGAGGATTAGGTCGAATAGTTTTTTTTTGACGACACCAGGCCAATAAAAGTAATTTTGAGATATTTTTTTTAGTTTTTAAAGTTTTGAGAGTGGGCGCGTGACGAATCTAACTCTAGTTGCTAAAATGGTTGTAGAACCGAAAATACTGGGAATATCCTTCCAAAAATTGGACAGTATATTCTTAAAAACCTATACTTTCGAAATATAAAAAAAATCGATTTCTTGAAAAGTCCAGACCACCGGGACCCATTAAATAACTGAAGCATTAAGATTTATGGAGTAGTTTTGAGAATTTATTTGCTTCCTATTTGATTTGAATACGTTTTGATGGAAATGTAGTTCATTTTCGACGGCCGCAGTAGTCGAATGGGTTGGTGCATTACTATCATTCGGAAGTGCGCAGTTTCTTGCGAAACCCCGTCACGAAACACCAACTGATAAATAAACTTGTTTCTAATAGCGGTCGCCCCTCGGTAGGCAATGGCAAACCTCCGAGTGTATTTCTGGTATGAAAAAGCTTCGCGTAAAAAACCAGCTGCCGTTCAGAGTCTGGTTCTCTGTAGGCCCCTGCATTTGTGGAACAACATCGATGCGCACACCACAAGTCAACTGAATACCTATGAAGGGTGTAGGCGTCAATTATATTAGTAAATATATTTGGCAAATAGTTCTCTTTCCTACAAAAAACATATAAATCCAAACTTCAAACAAATTAAAAAAAAAATTTCAAATTCTCATAAATATGTATGTTACATTTTATTGAGATTTTTAGAAAAATTTCAATTAGAAGATTTATTTCTTATATAATTTTAATGTAAAAAATTAATGTTTCAAGTGGCTCAAAACTCGCTTTGGTTTTGAAATTTTTATGTTTCCTGAAACTCTTTTTATATGAATTTTCTTGTGCATTTTCTCCATATAACGAATGCCCGACATTTTCGTTTTTATATGGAAGAAATCACTGACACTGTAAGACATTTGAGTTTAATTTCAATTTTAATACATACAATGTGGCGCTAAGTTTATCAGCCTATCGGAAGGTTTATAAGTTTTACAAATGGCGCCTTACGCCAATTATATTTTACACTTGTGAACTGATAGCTGCAGTATGCGAACAGACAAGAAACGGAGCACGTAAAGGGCAAAATAAAGATTTTTATCACTCCAAATCATGTTTTTTTTTATTTATTCGAATGGTTAATTTTGCGCCACCTTGAATTTACCAACTATCAGTCTCAATAGGAACCTATTCTTTATACCTTCAATGCTCATTACGCATATTTTACTGCAAGAAGTCTTCTTCTATCAGCTGTTTCACGATGTGGGCCGTTTTTGCTTTCACAGCTTAAACAGGCTCATATCTTGTTGAAGTCGCATTTTAGTAATTTCGGCCTCAGAAACCTAAGAAAGTTAGTGAGGTGAACGATCCCATGAATATCTTGAGAAAACAATCATTATTCTCATCCCATTGTTACTCTTAACATCAACTCTACTGATTGCTGCCGCAGCTACTGAAACTAGAGGGAGGTGGAGAATGTTAAAAACTTTCCCTGCCACTGTCCTGCCCTTGTCAAAATGCAACTTTGCTGTCAAATCTACCTTCATAGATTTAGAATCTGCATCCATTCACAACATTTCATTGCTTATCAGAGACAAAACATGGTTTCACCGCACTGAGATTTATAGGGGGAGACTTAAGCCAAATAAGTGTTATCACAATGAGTCTCCGGGTATAAATGGGCGCCTCTATATTCTCATGGCGAGTGGCAGCCACCATAACCTACCTAATCTACCTTTAACATTTTTCACACTCTAATGTAAGCTAAAGTCTTCAAGCTATACGAATTTGTTTACAGAAGCGAGAGGTTCTGCTTTTGGAAGAGAAGGTTTCGACTAAACTACCAACGGTTATCGCTGCATGCCTACAGCTGCTACATCAGTCCCACAGATGGTGCGTTACGCTTTTCTATGCTGGTACCATTTAATGATTTAGTCAACTAATGATTGTCCAATGGTGCTTTGAAAGTCTGTAAAAATTGGAAACTCAGCCTTGGAGTCGCTACATCCACTCAATATGCAGCGTCTCGTGGGAAATGTCGTGTTGAGTTGAAAACGGCGCTTTGTGATGCTGAGGCCGCAGCTTGTAAACTGCTGGATGCTTGTTTGTGTTTTTAGATGATTAATACATTTATTCATAAATATGCACAAAAAAGAGAAGGCAATTTAAGATGTATTTTTTTATGTGAGTGGACCGCATGCATCTAATGGATATTTGGAGCAATTCTTCAAAGCCAGGTGCAGTCAAAGTTGGCGGATACGAAACCTTTGGGTGACATATCCCAGCTGCCATCGTTGGTGCGCATGTGCCGTTAAGCGGTATTGATATAAGTACAGTGTAAAATACTTTACTTACTTATATTGGACTGATCAACGATTACAACCCGTTACTGCATTAAGCCCACTGCAAACAAGTATCGCTAGGCGTTTCTGCTTTGCGCGCGCTTTCTAAAGGGTGGTTAAATTTCAAGGGCCGATGTTGAATGTGAACCACACCTAAACGTCACCGACACCGTTGGACTTCTTTCTTTGGGGTTATTTGAAAGAAAAGGTATACGTCGATAAGCTAGCAACAATTCAAGAGCTAAAGGATGAGATAATTCGGCACATTAACGGTATAGAACCTCAATTATGCCTCAGCGTCATCGAAAATTTGGACCATCGGATGGAGGTGTGCCGCCGAGACCGCCAGACATCGGTCTGTATCGGTTTGTAGTAATTTAGGGGTTAGTCACCCATGCTTCAGCATAATAAAGAATCACGGGTAGGATGAGCGTCTTGTGCAGTGCTAGGTTTTCTCGGGCGAGCGAGATCTCTGCAACACATTTCCTTACTGAGACCATAGTAACGCCATTTAACAAGCGTGATTCGTCGGTTTATCTCCAGGCTAACATCGTTTGATGTTGTGGAAGATTTATGAATTCCAAAAGTTTGTTGTCCTCTGAAATGCTGGATCCAAAACGCCGTGTATCTTTTCTAGTCGACGGCATATACTTCGTCTTGCCTTCGATAATCGGCTGACCTCCTCTAGATGATTTTCTTTCGATAGCGGAAAACGCTGCCCTATAATGCCAATGTGACTAGAGTATGCAAGGATCTGGACACTTTTGGTATAAAGAAGTTGAAGAGGTCGCACGGAAGTCGACCGCCTTCTCTAAAGCCTTGAAAGGTTCGGAGAGGTCTTTTCCCGCTGCTGCTGGATGTGTTGCTCAAAGTTGGATGTTTTGCAAAGTCGAATCAGTTTTGCTGGAATACCGAACTCAGCCATTGTGGCATCGTTATCTTGTTTATGGTTTTTTTTTCAGGATTTGGCGTAGTGTAAAGATATGATCGATGGTGGACTTTTAAGGCCTAAAATTACACTGATAAGGTACAATCAAGCGTAAATAGTCTGACCGAAATTGATGGAGACATGTTTTTCATGCAAGGCTTATATAGCCATGCCAGGACAATTTTTTTTTCAGATATTAAATAGTTACGGAATAAAGAGATCAATGATTGATTACCGCTGCTAGTGTGGTTGCCAAGGATACTTTTTTGGGATGGTTTTTTTGAAACTGTTATATGGGAGCGAATGTGCAACAGGCAGATTATAGCAGACTCTTTGCATTGATAGTGATTATTGATGTGATTCCATAAATGTGGAGTTCCACAGTTTTATAAATTGTCCGACCATTAAAAAGTATTTTATAAGAAAAATATTCCAAGGTGTGTTAATGCCTGCAAGGGTTCGACCATTATCAAATAGAGAATTTCAATATTGTATATCCGCTGTGGGATCGAATCTTTGACCTATTGACGGTATACCAACACACATACACACTGAGTTACAGCAGCCGCTCACAATTTGCCCATACAATTTTGGTTTGTCGTCATGTCGGGTGTCAATCATTTGTCACTCTGTAGCATAGTCAATTGCAACCGAGAGGTTCATTAGTCATAGTATCTCACACGAAACTGTTAGTCAGATATTGTAAAAATAAATTAAGGGGGATATTCGACTAAGTAATAATAAAAAAAGAAAAAAAAGTTAAAATAATCAAAAAAATATTTAAAAAAATCCGCAATTTGCTGTACATTCACATTTTGTCACCTAAAATCAATGTACCAATTGATTGCCCTTTTCCAGTTGTGTGAATATTTTCAATACCAATTTAACAAATCTAATTTTCTAGGCGCATGCGTAACCTGTGAACATATTCGCCATTCAATACGATCAGAAATATATGTGAACAGTTGTGATCGTGACAGTGGTAAATGTCAAGCGTGAGCACGCGTTATATCAAAAACAATGCAATGCTACTGCACCAGTACATAAATATCCATATGCACATAGCCACACATACACCCGCTTTTGTGCCTCCTAATATTTTCAGATAACCGTGAAGGTAAGCGAGCAGGAGTAGTACAGTGAATCGGCAAAAAACATATTTAAACATTTTTTTAATAGAAACAAAGAAAAAAATGATTGCATAAATGTGATTATTAATGTACTGTTAGACAGGCGTAAATAAACTTCAATTGAAATTCGGCTTTTGAAATGCAATGGGTTTTGATTGTAATTAAGCAACGTGATTTATTATACAACATAACACACACTTATGTATTTCAATTCCGTTGGGTTTACCTTCGATTTAATGAATTATGATTTATGTGCGGTTTTACTGTTTTTCAAATACTGTCGGCGTTGACGGCATCTGAATTTGGTTTGCTCATTTTTTCTTTATAAAATAAGCGCATGCAACCCCTCATCTTTCATTAAGTGGACTCATATAATTTTTGTTGCTATTCCTGTAATAGATAGATAAATATATAATAAAGAGTTGGCTGTACTCGAAACGGAAACCAGAAAAATTGCGACCTAAAATATCTCATGAGTACTGCTAACTACCTTTTAACAGTGAGTACGGGAATTATTTTCAGACTATCTTATAGAGACAAAATGCTATTTAAAAGATTTGACTGTGTAACAGTAAAAACACAATTTCTTCGAGATATCTTCCTCTTTTTGATTGACACCATAACCGCTTACTTGATTTTGGCCGCGTAGTTTAACAAAGCGCGCCAGCCGTTTCTTTCTCGTGCGAACCGGCGCAAGTTGGACAAGTGAAGCCAAGCCCTTCTTCACCTGATCTTTTTAACACAGAGGAGGTCTTGTTGTTGTAGCAGCATAAACATTCCCCATACTTACATACGGTGAATGCTGCTGGAGTGACAGTCCTTGGCCGGATATGAATCCGGGTCGTTTCGGTAACGTAGAACCGACTGTCGTGGAAACCTATCAGAAGAGGTCTTCGTCTTCTTCTGTTACCATCAGCTGGTATCGTATCGAATACTTTCAGAGCCGGGGCGTTGCCGCTGGATCTTTATTCGCTGCGCTATGTCTATGTCCCCGTAAAGCTCATACAGTTCATTGTACTATCGCCTATGATACTCGCCGTCACCAACGTACAAAGGTCCAAAAATCTTTCACATAATCTTTCTCTTAAATACTCAAAGTGATGCCTCATCGGCTGTTGTCATCGTCCAAGCTTCAGCGCCATATGTTAGAACGGGTATGATGAGAGCCTTGTAGAGGGTTAGTTTTGTTCGTCGAGAGAGAAATTTACTACTCAATTGCATACTTAGTCCAAAGTGGTGTGCAAGAGAGATTCTACGTTGGATTTCAAGAATGACATTGTTATCGGTGTTAATGCTGGTTCTTAAATAAACGAAGTCTTTTACAACCTCGAAATTACGGATACGGGAGTGCGCCGACTCTTTGTTTGATGACAGGAGGCAGGTCTTTTGTCCTCGTTCACCACAAGACCCATTCGCTTTGCCTCTTTATCCAGTTTGGAGAAGGCAGAACTAACAGCGCGGTCGTTAAGGCCGATGATGTCAATATCATCAGCATACGCCAACAATTGTATGCTTTTATAAAAAATTGTGCCTGAGCGATTAAGTTCTGCGGGTCGCACGATCTTTTCCAGCATCAGGTTAAAGAAGCCACCCTGATTGAAACCTCGTTTGTGGCCAATGCTCGGAGAGGTCTTTTTCAATTCTGAAGGCACTGCTGGTGTTGTGCAAAGTAATTTTGCATAGCCTTATTAGTTTTGCAGAGGTACCAAATACAGACAACGCAGCATATAGGAAACTTCTTTTCGTGCAGCGCGCCATACCATGGAATGGAAGCGAAAAATTAAAACTTTTCGCGAATTTAGAAAATTTAGCAGACACATAAAATCATTCATACAGTGACGTTTTTTATTTACAAATGTCCTAAATTATGTGACTTTTTTATTGGGTGCTTGGTCGAGCTCCTCCTTCAACATGTGGTGTGCGTCTTGATGTTGTTCCACAAAGGCCCGCACGACACTAACAACCTATTCACATGCCACTTCAAACTTCATCCAGCACCTCTTTCTCTCTGTTCAATAGTATGTTTCCTCGGCCTACCTTTAGATAAGATTGTCAATGACGACAGACGATTTACAGCGAAAATTTTGCGAAGAATTTTTTTGAGAAGGTCCCCATTTCATTGCCCTCTCCTGCTTTCAGACTTGTCTGAATCTCTGCAATTATTGCGAACAGGATATTTACAAGACTTAGCCATAAAACTCACATAGTTTAAAATAATGAATTTGATCAATAATTGAGTTGACTCCCATTTCAGCTTTGCAGGCAGTAATGAACAATTGTGTGATAAAGTGCCGCCATGTGGAGGCCATTTGAATTCCATAATTTTTAAAAAATTTATATATACATATGAGGTTGCCGAAAAAAAATCGATATCTCGTAATGTACTGATCAAACAATTTAATGTTTATGCTCGTTGTCAAGGTGACATTTCACACTAAAAAATTCTTTTACTTCCATTCAGTTGTGAGTAAAATTCGGTACATTTTGCAGTTTTTCTTTGATAAAGGCGTAAATGAAAGCCAGGTCGCTTAAATTGCGAAGGGTGATACTGTAACAGCTAATTACGTGCAATTTTGGTTTCTTTGATTCCGTTCAGGCATTCTTGATGTTGCCGATAATATTGATAAAATCACTGAAATAATCGAAGTTGACCGGTATGTTAGTAGCCGTAGCATCGCTCAGGAACTAAATATCAAACATACAACAGTTTTACACCATTTGCGCGAAAGTTTTATACAAAAATAATGGTTTTCCTTTTCCCTAAAATAATATATTTTCTCTTGGTTTCTAGGTGGAACATAGAGCTTAGGCATTTTTTTATTTCATCATAAAGAAAAAATATTCACTACAAATATTTTGAAAAAAGGGTGAACGATTGAGAGAATATTTTTAATTGACTGTATAATTTTTCAATTAAATGAGTGGTGAATTTTTTTATGATAAAATGAAAGCGTCAAATACCTTCGCCCAGCCTTAGTGAATTTTTGTGATTAATAACTTGCTGAAAAAGGAATTGGAAGCAGTTTATTCTCACTAAATTCTAAATACACATTAATAAACTCAATTGTCGTTTAAAAAGCTACTCAAAGTGGAAAAAAATTTAGTCTTTTATGTTTTGCCTTCTTGCTGCGACATTCCTCAACATATATTAACACCTTATTTGTCGTTATAAGCAGCAAAAACTACACTTAAGAATACTAAATAAAAATCATTTTTTCCGCCTATCAATTGGCACATGTTTTGGCTAATCAGTCATGGATCACCTCCAAAGGCTAGATGTTCTTCCAGTGAACCTGGTATAAACAAGTTGCACGCGTCGAATCGTATTTTGAAAAGTAAATATGTAATACTTAATTTTTTTAAAAGAAACGAGTACAGTAAAGTTGTAAATCAATGCTTCATCAATCAACTTTTCAACCTCAAATGAAAGTTTTTTGTAGACCAAATTTTGAATTTCATGGTTTTTACTATGCCAATAATAACTTTTGGCACTTACACCCTTTTTGGGTGCTTGGCCGAGCTCCTTCTCCTACCTATTTGTGGTGTACGTCTTCATTCTGTTCCACAAGTGGAGATACCTAAAGTTGTATGCCGCCGAACGGCAGATCATTTTAGGAGAAGGTTTTTCGTGGCAGAAGTACACTTGGAGGTCTGCCATTGCCAGCCGAGGAGCGACCGCTATTAGAAAAAAATGTTTTTTATCATTTCGTTTCTCTCATTTGGTGTTTCCTGCACGAGGTTTGGAGCCTGGCACTACGAAATGGTAATCACTCACCGACCTATTCGGCTATGGCGGCCGCTTGTTTGCCTATTCCCTTAAAAATACTTTTAATCGTAAATCTTTTAATTGAAGCAATCAATATTATTATTTATTTAATTAATTTAGAAAGTGTGCTGTCGAAAGCAGAGGTCACTTTTAAGATTGCTTGTTACACCCACATAATATCTTGCTGTCAAAACAGTTGCTAAATAAATAAAATTGAAGTCTTATCATAATAAATGACAACGAAAGTACCTGCAAAAGTGGCTTAAACCAAATATAAAAAAATACTAAAAAACTAAACACCAATTGCTTTGCCAACGAAAAAGCAAAAACACTGATCGCCAAAACAAACAAAAAAATTGATGTATGTATGTAATTGTAATAACAGCGACTTTCACTTCGACACCTTCGATTCAATTCCATTGTACTTAATTGCAACACAAATCGCTCAAAATATTGCCGGTGGCATGCACGTTAGGCCTCCAAATTATCTTTGCCAATGATGAAGTGGAGGCCAATGTAGGAGATGGCGCGGCAAATTTGAAAGCAAACAGAGTTTGAAAGATTTTTGCACATTTCTTGTTTCTTGGCGCCCTTCCACTAGAGCTGCTCCACTGCTACTTATAAATAAGCAAGTGCTTATGTATGTGCATGTAGATTGGCACTTCTGTGTCTATAATCAGCAATCGACATGCAGGAAAGCAATAAATATAAAATTAAGCGCTTTCGAGTAGCGAGTGGCGGCTGCGGGCATAAACACGCTCGCTACTATGAGTGAGTTGTTGCGGGTCAGCAGCAACATCAAAAGTGCGCACAGCTGGTGAAGGTGTAACTACGAAAAGCACAAAAATATCTGGGTATGCACGTAAGAAAAAAATATTTATATGAAATGTTATTTGCGGTAGCGCAAAATAACTGCCATACTGGCATACTCGCTACACAGACAAAAAAAGAAAAGAAAAAAATTAAGCGAATATGAATAAATGACTTTTTTGAGTGACAGCTACTGCTACACTTTGACAGCTGAAAACATGATAAATCACCTGCGACGCTACGCACAAGTGACTGTGTGACATTATGACCAACAGAGTGAGAAGTAAGCTGTTTTCTGGTATGGATATGTAAGACAGTGTGCTATGGATAGTGCGTGAAGTAGTAAACGGTAAATATGGGCTACTTCCGAGTCAAAAAAAAAAAAAAATTATAATAAAAAAAAAATAGATAAAAAATACACATACATATATATACACTCATACACATATATATGGCTTAGATTGTATATTTTTAAGTTATCCATGAAAGCCTGGGAAATACATGCAAGTTTTGTTTGGTGGGAAATAAGCTAACTTTTAGCTATAGTCATGATTATGAATTCATTTTTGTCTTCTAAGTAAAAGTTCGTTAGTCTACATACCTCACATATTTGCATATCTAATTATTGGGTTTTTAATGACCGAATACGTAAAGCTGTAGCGCGATAAAATAACAATAAAACGGCGGTAGTTGACTTAGTGTCGTCAAGCATTAACTCCTACGCCGAATGAGGTAAGGCAAATGAAAAATGAAAGGCCAGTCGATTAGAGTTAAGGGTATGTTGTGCCGAATGAAAAGAAGGTTGCTTCTTCAATTGGAGAAATTATCGCGAAATAAGTCTTCTAAATATTGCTTATTAGTTTCTATCGAGTGTGTCTTTTGTGAAATACTGAAAATCACCGTCCATATTTGCCAACTCGAAAGCCAATCTCGATGACTGTTCGCAATATTAGCAGTTCTGTGAGCATTGAAAGAATTCTTCCGAAACGGTTCATACCAAACCAGGATTTAGATCTATCGTGTGACTTCTTACATCTAATTCTGGAAAATATTTTTCGCCCAAGTTGCTTGAAAATGAGTATTTTTATAAAAGTTTCTACATTGGTTTTAACAAAATAACAAAGTTAGGCGAAAAAGAGCGAGGGCAAATGAAGGACTTCCGGTCGGCTCTCCGCTCTCAGCTGTCACTTTAAGGGGATCCTGTGGTCTAGAAATTTCAAAAAATCGATTGTTTGTTTTTTCGATATTTCGAAAGTATAGTATCCCAAGAATGTACTGTGAAATTTTCATGCGGAATCTCCCAAAAATTATAGCTCCTGCAGCCCATTAACTAGGTAGAGAGCGGTCCGCGCGCACTTATATCTCAAACTTTAAACTCATTTATCTCGAAGCGAATGTTTTCATCCTGGTGTTGTCAAAAAAAAAAAAACTATTCAACCGAATCGTCTGAAATTGTAATATGCTGTTCACAACATCAATTGCTATCTTTCGTACTAGAATCATATTATTATTTCAATTATATGGACAACATCGACCTGTATGGGAGGGTCAACTTCAGTGCCATTTTTTAAATTATTAAAATTAAAAAAAAATTCTTTTTTGTATGTAAAAGATGTTAAATAAAATGCCAAAAAAATGAGATATAGTTTTTGATTTTTTTTATTGTAAAAAAAAATTTTAAGTAGCAGAGAACCGCGTGCAAGTCTTGAAATGAAATCCAGCTTATCTCGTACCATAAATTGCTACTTTGAAATAATTATCTACCTAACTTAGAAACTATTTGAACAATTTGACTCTAACTAATTACATTGTGTGGGATTATATAATATTATCTGATAAACGCAATATATTCAATAAAATGTGCCAATACCTATAATTTTTTTTCTTAAACTTACTTTATTTGCAATCTATCTACTATAAGACACTCAGCAAATCTACATAGAAATTACAAGAGCTTGTTAACTTCCACAGTTCGTTCTTAAATTATTAAAACTCATTAGTACTTCAAGATTGCTTAAATTTATTGTGGAATTTGTCTTTATATTTTCACTTACGATTAATTTACTTAACTTTACCTTAAGGTTTATAGGTTGAGTAGTTTCATACTAGAAGAATGGCAAGTCTAAGATATAATGGCTTCACATCTTCGAGTCATACATCGCATTAATTTATCCGCAAGTTGTGGAGTTAATCGGTTCCAAATCAGCCGAAATCGCCTCGATAACTATTTGAGCGCTCATGTTTGCTTTCCTTTAAGTTTTTACTTAACTGTTACCCAAACACTTTCATTAGGGTTTGCATCAGGTGACTGTGAAATACAACCCAATATTTCAATCAGGGTTGGGAATAGTGCACTAAATTATTAGTGAAATAAGTGGATTTGTTAAATTGAAGATTTAGTTATAGTGCAATTTAATGGTATTGCAAAATGCCACATCCTGATTTCAATCCATTTAGATGTTACCACTCTACACACCCTTGGCTTCTATGCGTGGGATTGTTGTCTTCTTGCAAAATCCTCACGATTTCGCAACTGACGGTAATAATGCTTTTGGTTAGTTTTATTTATGAAAACTGCATTAAAATAGGCGGTGAATACAAATAGCTAAAGAGCTAAATCCTTTTTCGGAGGAGCAGCCCAAAATATAAACCTTAACATGATTTTTAAGCGTTAGTTGAAGTTGGCGATTATTAGCAGTACTCTAGGGCCGAAGTATGCAATTATTTGTCCAAAAGGAAGATTCATCCATGATTATTACGTTTGTCTAATTCCGTTCTGAATTTGCCTAGCCCAAGCACGTATTTGTTCAATGTGTGATAATGAGATCAGGGGTTTTTTCAAGGTGGTCCAGAATTTGAGATCTTCTGAATGAGATCTGACCGAATCGTGTCACTAAATAATTAAGACTACTTTTCCTTAAAACTCCTTCAGCTTCACACAACGACGAGTTCGGCTTTGTGGCAAATAAATCAATCATTCTCTGATTTTCATTGGGAGAAGTCCTCAACGTTTTTAGCTTCGTTAAACCATTGCACCCATTTATTTATGAACGTCTTCGATATCTTCTAATATTTTGTTACATATACTCGAGATACTTTTGCAGCTTTTGGCTATGTACATAGAAATACTGCTTCAAATCGATTTTCGTATGCGTAACTAAGCTTTAAAAATCAACGAAGGTTTTTTAAATTTCTCACAAAACTAACAAATTGTACAACGCGTATTGCGGAAAACATACAATAGCATTCTAAGTTTGAATTTTGCGCTTAAGCTTTTATTAGACAGAGTGTAAGGCCAGCGCTGCCAGCGAGCAAAGTCGAATTTCTTCATCATACCAGTCCGATTCTATCGGGTATAAGCTTCCAATAAGGCAATGCTTATAATGTTCGAGAGCAAGATTCTGTTATTAGATTCTATTACAGGATTTTGTTATTAGATTCTGCTATTACGTTTCACGACGATTTTAACCTAGCTTAGCTATTTGAGATACAGCAGCATCATTTTGTGTGAATAAACACATATTCGCACATACCCAACTCTGACTCTATTAGGTATCAGGCACCCGCTGGTGGAGAAAGGGCACTTCTTTGAACTGAACGTATGCAACGCTGAATGACTTCACTGCATCCAATATTTCTAATCGATGTTAACTAGCACGAGACTAACACGATATTGACTGGCAGACAGTTTGGATACTTTTAAAATTGTTATTTTATGAGCTGAAAGCCGGTTTGACAATACAAAAATGTATTTAATTTTTGCTATTATTTATTTGCCAATGTTCGATCTAGGTTTAAGCGATTATAGTACTAACCAGGCAGAAAAAGACGTTCAGTGGCCACACTGAAAAACTCTTAACCTGACGGTCATAAGGCAAATATAATAATAGAATACCTTTCAGTATTGCCTTCAGAAGCCTCATATTCCTTAATATTTTGAGAGCTTCAGTAAATTC